>CAEGAE010069129.1:0-11781 GCA_903067095.1 Girardinus metallicus | reverse complement strand
GATGGACTTTCACAGATTTTAGATCTTTTTTTTATTGAATATCAAAAAATAAATGCTTGGTTGTGTTAAAGACCAATCTTTGCCTAGATTCCCAGTAAAAGGGAAACAGTGCCCTCTGCTGGCAGAGCTCTTACAAATAATGATATCGGTCCACCTTAAAAACAACAAACATGGCGTTTTTCCGTGTTGGTGGGGCGAAGTGTCACGTCCTGCCCCGCCCGCCCGCTTTCAAGGCTCCCTAAATGCCACGGAGGGAACCTTCCTGTCAAAAGTCCACAGACATCATGAACTCCTGATACGCGCTAAGTCCAATGGTCAACATCGCCTGGCTGGCCTTTGGATGTCCGCGGCGCCGCTCTTGCTCAAAGCAGCCAGTCTGCATGAGGACTTAAAGCCGAGCGAGTGTGTGGCGGCCAACTGCGCGTGTTGATTTAAGAACAGCAAAAGAGAAAAAAGTTAGGCCGAGGGGACCGCAGGCATGTCTGAACCGAGAAGATTTGTGAGTCCGTTTCACAGACCGCAGTTTTTGGCTGCTGCAGCTCCGGCGGGGCAGGTCAAACTAACGCACCCGGGCAAGGCTATTCTGGCAGGTAAGGAAGGGCTGACAGCCGGGCTGAGCGCTGGGGTCTGCGCCTTGTGTTTACAAGCTCCACCGCTGTCAGTCACTGGACCGAAGCGTGTTTCGTTTCACTCCCTAGGGAAAATATCACTTTTTTAAGGACTACCCTGATAAATTACTAATGAGTGTGAATATCTAAGAAAATATGTGCGCTAACCAAGGTATTGTCAATAATAATGTCAGTGTGTTTCTTTTCTTTTTATAGTTATTGCGGAACAAGTTATGTTTCTGATCCAACTTTAGTACACATCTGAAGTGTACAAGAATAAAAAAAAAAAAATCCAAAAAAGCTTCTTTTTTTTCTTTTTTTACACATGAAATAAGACGCTCTTAAAATAAAAATAATGGAGGCAGTGTTCTCGCAGGAATGTGTATGTACTTTTGACCTCTGACCCCGTCACCGGCAGCATTGGAAATACAGATTCCATAAACCCAAAAGTCTGTTTTAAAGAAAAAATGTTTAAGCTGACTTTATTTTACAAGTTGCAACAAAACCAGTGCAGATTCTGCCTTTTGTGAACAAAGCAGAAGGTTTAATCTGTAGTTAAACCTTAACTATAGTTAAGGTTTAACCTGTTTAAATATTTTCTTTTGCGAACTTGGGATAAAATAACAACCCAGAATCCTAAATGATGCTGTGAAATAGGCCTTTAGTTAGCACTGAATCAGAAGTTCTGAATCAGCAACATGTGCAAGAGTGGTTCCAACTTGAGCCATGACAAGTTGATAGATTAACCTAATAACGTTTTGGAGCCGTCCAGTTCTCTGTTATTTGATTCCACTGACATAAAAATCCTTTTGCGCAGAATAAAATCTAAAGTTCAGCTAGTTCGACTTCAACTTTGCACTAAAGCATGTTGGCATCCTCACAGTATGGTAATCTTGTGTAGAAATGCCACGTTTCATTTGCAA
Organism: Girardinus metallicus; assembly: GCA_903067095.1. Lineage (NCBI taxonomy): Eukaryota > Metazoa > Chordata > Actinopteri > Cyprinodontiformes > Poeciliidae > Girardinus > Girardinus metallicus. Next base: position 10,250 of record CAEGAE010069129.1, on the reverse strand, counting down.
ATCTTAAACAAAAATCTACATAGCATGCTTTCATTTCTTTGATATTAAACAGAAGAACAGCCGCTATTCTTACTTGTACTAAAATCTCTCTGTACATCTCAGTAAAGGGAGTTTAGAAATGGTGGAACATTTTAGTGCTGTTGAAACCACAACTTTTAAAAACGTCACTTGTTTTTCACACTGACACTGACTCAAACTAAAGGTTTCCTGTTTTAGGTCAGTAAAGATTCTTTTTGCTCAATTAAAGAATAATTAGAGGTTTTCCTAAGACATTTGATTTGAATTTATTTAGATTTAGAGGTTTATAAAAAAGGGGTCTGCAACCTTCACAATACAAACAGCCATTTTTACCCTCAGTCCAGAGCCGCAAATGTTATCGAATCTTTTGAAAAAAGTTCTTTTAAATAAATATCTAATGACAGCAGATTTTTTTTTTATACAAATGTGCTGTCGTATTCTAAGAGCAACCACTTTTTGCCTATTTTCAAGTTTTTAATATATATAAAAAAAAACATAGCACACTTCTGAAAAGATGTCTACTTTTTTTTTTTTTTTTACGTAGGACGTTGATATTTGCACATAGTTTCCAGCGTAATAAAAAGAAACATATAGCGGAATAAAAACGATCGGTACTTTTAGTGTGACTCTGTTGTGAAAAGTTCAATGTAATTATTCCATGAAAAAGACAGAAAAAAGGCTAAAACCTGCATTTGTTGCTATATCTATTTTTAAAACTGCAGCTGTCAGTTTTAGTCAAAGTTTTCTGGAGCCGTAGGTTGTAGACTCCCGCACTAAGAAGAAGACTATACCCAAATAATTTAGGACCACCCAGTTGATGATTTCATAGCTTAGCAAGCATCTGATAGGTTCATTCAAAACACTTGAGTCAGGTGGAGGTAAACCTGTGGCTGTCACCATATTCACTATTTCAAGTTTTCTGCAGTTTCTTACTTTCTTTTAGAGTAACCCTCTAGAGACTGGCTTAATTCACAGTCACACCTAGGACAAGTATGTAAGTAGGTGTGTAGCTCTTATGTATGTCTGCTAAACATCTACATTTCTGTCAGTCGTGTCTGAAGACCCAACGTAACAACTGTTGAAAAAAAAGTACTTCATTTTAATTGTAATATTGTGATAATTCAGACAAGAAGTTAAAGTTTGGTGACAAAAATGTGAATTTGAAATAGACGCTGGCCATGAGCTCACCACTAAATCACTTCAAAGGCAACATGGGCGGTCCACAGCCTGACCCAGTTACAGCCGTTCCCTTGGGTGAAATGGGCCAAAATTCCAGCAAGCTATTGTGTAAGAACCCACAAAGTGTTTGACCCAAGCCATAGAGTTTAAAAGGTGATTCTGCCAAACACTACTGGCTCAGGTACTGACACTGACTCATTATTCTGGGATTTAGTAAACATAAATAGCTTCCCTGAAGAAGAGTTTAGCATGAGCTGATGTCAGACAGTAAGGAAATAGTCTTTTTGTCCATTGTTTAAATATGTGGTTTTAACTGAGGTAGTGACCAGTCTATGAATATGCATATTAATGTGCCCTCATTCATTTTCTGGCATTAATGAGGGAGGAAAAGATCTCCAGATCTTCTTTGATGTGGATCGATGTATGTCAGCAGGGATCTTCAGTTCCTGGAAAGTTCCCACCGTAACTAAACACAACACACAACGACTTTATTCTGTATATAATTTTGTGAACATTTTCCAAAGGCTTCTGTCACTCATTGTTAGCGATGATTAAATACAGCAGAGGAAATAGTTCCTGATGACAGCTGAATGGAAGTGTGTGATCAGAGAAGGCTCTAGGATGGTTCTAGAAGGTGTTTGACATTTTTGTTCTGAAACGTCCAACTTTGCATCGGGGACTCGTACCTCAGACTTCAGCTCAAGCTCCCTTTGCTCGCCTGTCTCTCTAGTCAATCAATGACAGACGGTCGGACTCACAGATCAGCATGTACTAGAGAGCAATCTCCTATCGGCAACGTTGAGTCATGAGCACCATTAACACAGATACCGCGACCACAGGACACTACAACTGCTGATCACGTTTAAAACCTCAATGAGATCCACAGTCGTCGCCCATCGTTTTCCTGAACGTGACTCCCTGTGGTTCAGTCGGTGTTTATTAACCTGCTGCCCTCATTGGGTTTGCTCAGAGGCCCGGGTCCCGGCGCTCGCGGTCACAAGCCACGATGACGAAGCACTTTGCTCCCAGATTACAACATGTCTGCGCCGGCCCCAGGCTCAGTTCAGGGGCTCAGCACAGGGGCTTATCTTTCCTCCTCCCACTGATGTTACAAACAGATTGTTTTTTTCAAACTTGTCCTCAGGGTGGAGTAGTCAGGGTAACACTCGAGGGCATAAAAGCAACAAGCTTGCTCTAAATATTTATGTAAGACAAAACATGGTGAAAACACTGTAGTCCTCACAGTTGCTGCCATAGGCTGGTTTACTGCACATCCACTTGTTTAATGGTGCAGCCCAGAAATGTGCTGAAGCAAATTAAAAAAAGAGAAAAAAAGCAAATTACAACCTCTCTATTTAAATAGAGCAATGCTAGAGATTCTGTGTTGGATATTTCTAGTTCTAATTCTACTTCTGACCTTCCTTTAAATGAGATCTTAACTGAAGCGGGGCTGAAACAATTCATTTGATTAATCGTGATGGATCGATTAATTGAAATAATCGGCAACTAATGTAGTAATTGATTAATCGTTGACTGCAGTATACAGACTCCAAAAAGGCTATTTGCCTAAAGAACAACATATTCAGAGCACAAATTACGTCAAATCTGTGCACATGTATATACATTTTGTCTGTAAATGTGTTCAATACAGAAATCATGAAGTGGTGTAACTTTAGCTCCACCTGGTTCAAATTCTATAAAAAAAAAAAAAAAACTCCTATTAAACACCTTTTGTTATCCAGTTATTGATCACTTAATCCCACAAAAGTAATCAACAGATCATTGTTACACTGTACTGATGTTAAGTCAAACATGCTGTAGATAGAAGAATCCTTTTAAGCTGCACATGCATCTTTTTTTGCTAGAAATGGTCAAGCATTCACTAAAAGAATACTGCTGTATTATTAAAAAAAAAACACCTACGTGGTTATATGAAGAATCTGCAGAATGCGAAAATTACTCTTATCTGATTAATCGTCACAATAATTTATAGAATAATTACTATTACTAATAATCATTAGTTGCAGGCCTGAATTAAAGCCTGACTAGTACAGATCTCTTGTGTTGTCACCATATTCACTATTGAAATGTTAAATGTTGCTGTTACTAGTGGAATCCCCCAGAGGCTCATTGTGTTCACAGATGATCTAAAACCAGTAAATAACTATGTAGGTATGTAGGTCTCGAATACTTTAGCAACTCTTTCGGACACTTTTTTTTTTTTCTAACATCCAAAAAAAAAACGATCCTTGGGAGAAAAATACTTCATTCCAAAGGTCAAGCTGACATACGTGACCAACTCTGTCAACAGTATTGTTGTGACAATGCGCTGCTCCTCAATTTATGACTTGCAAACTTGCTGGACGAAAACCAGCCTGATGCATATTGAAGAAGGTTGTTTCAGATTTCCAGCACAAATGAATGCAGCTTTAGCTTGTTGTTGCTCTTAGAGCTCTGTGTGTCCGTGTGCTTGAGGCGTTTAGACCTCAGGGAGAAGCAACCGCGCGTCCTCAAACGTCAGCTTTCCATTCAGAGACATGGAGTTTTCACTGAAGCTATACGGGAGCGACGATGTGCTAGTTTATCCGATGTTGACTCAGATAAAAAGAAAATAAATTATTTTCAGTGTTTGTATCCTTGTCAGAAGTCTGTAGAGACACCTAGTAAGTGGGCAAAAATAATTAAATTTACATTGCATAGGCCTCAGCCATTAGGCAGACAACAAGATGAGGAGTTATGAATTATACATTAGTCTTAATGTAACCAATTTAGACTCAAAATGCTAAGATCTTAAGGTGCTGTCATTCTTCTTGCCATATATGTTGTTTTAGCTAAAAATGTGTTCTAATAAGGGCTAAGCAACAAAATAAAATGCCTATTGTGAAGTATTGTATCCTGAACCCTTTTTACACTCGGTGTATATTAGGATGAAGGTTGTAAAATTCAGTGTACCAGTTAATCAGGATATAAATGTTACATTTTCTATGGCATCACTGTTTTTGCCAGTTTTTTCCCCCTAAACTTAGGGTGTTTTCACAACTGATGATCAGGTTCAATTGGAGGCCAAAATTGTGACATTTGTTGCATTTTCAGCTGCTGCAATTCGCTTTCACATGCTCTGTGTCAAATGAACTAAATCCTTTGAAAAACCCGTTGATTCTCTCGCCTGTGGTGGCGCTGAAGGAAATCACACAAAAGCCTCTGAAGACACTGAGAGCAACTTCCTTCTTCACCAAATGTAAACATAAAAGGAGTGGCATCAGATTTTATTCACTGTAGGATTTAAATTTTTTTTTGTCTTTGGACCACAATCCATTTAATGCTAGACTTACGTGTTTGTGTTGACTGTATTTACCCAGAATGCCCTGCACTTTAGTCCGCTTCCTGCTTTTGAAGTGGGCTCCGGGCTGCCTGGCATTCACATAAGCATTCAAACTGCAGCAGTATGCTTTAACCAAACCGAGACCGAGGATTTTCGGGGGACCAGAGTTCACTTGTATGGTCCTCGTCAGAGTTTGATTGCGCATTCACATCTCCCCAAATGAACCAGGCTTTCCAGGTAAACAAACTAGAGTCGTATTAAAGCAGACTAAACAGGGCTGATGTGAATGCACCCTTAATGATCGTTGGCCAAAAGTAAAATACTGTATACACATGTTTGCCTTCCTCCGAGTGGTCAAATTATTATTTTCTGAATTAATCAGAAAATGAGGTTGGGCTGCCATCAGTAGAAGTCACTCCAAATATCCAGCGTACCAACTTGAGCCTATCTTCATCGTCGCAGACGAAGCAGCCGCATGGCATAGCATGAGACTGAGTACCGTGACTATTAAATCAGAGAAAGTTTCAATGGCTTGTTTTTACTAGTTTGATAAATTCTCTGGAGCCTGGTTAACTCTCGTCAGAAGCACTACAGTGTGTTTTGTTTGTTTTCATCCTGTTAAAATGATGTTTAAATCAACGGAACACGTCTGAACTCGATAAACTGGTTCTTTGTCTTTCCCCAGCTTGAATATGTGGACCACTGCAGGTACTGCCAAGTCTTGTCTCTTGATGACTGTGTTGTGCACTGTGATTTTGATCCTGGCTTAATTTGTAGTTACAGCTTCAGAGCCAGCCTCTTAACTACACTGCCTGGGTGTGTCGCATCCAGCACTGTTGGCACATTTAGAACAGGCTTTTATGAAACACTAGAAGGTTTTTGTGCAAGCCCTGGTTTGGGAAGGCTGCAATTCTGTGGTTGTATTTTGCACAAAACCCCCGACTTGTTTGCGTTGATTGTTGGCTTGAACCACTGCCGTGCTGAATTTCACTGCATGACTGTTTTTTGTATTTTTTGTTGGAAATGCATGTTAAGAGCATCGACACACTATGCCTTTTTTATTCATAGGGGTACATTCAAACCAAAGCAGTTTCATCATTTTAATGAAGCAAACCTAAAAAAGACATTATGTCTCCCATTTTATCACTGTGTTTTTTCATGTTAGTTTCCTTCACTTTATGCATACAGTACACCTCTTGTTTGCATTATAAGAATGTGTCCACTCACAGACACTGGATCTGCTCTGGTGGCTCACCAAAGTGCTGATCAGGAGGTTACACACCCCCTTTGACTTGGAGCAGGGCCAACAGCAGAATCACACTGAGATCAGCCGAGCCAATCAGCTGCAGGCGCTGTGTTTGCTGTTCAACAGCAGATGTGTGACTGCCAGGGATTTAAGGTGGACCGGCTCCACTCGGTACCGTACTTTGGAGTTTTCACAATCCAGCACCGGCTTCACTAACAACCCTGTCTTTGTATTTTATTTATACATCTGTATGTCTCACGTCGTGTGTAATGCTTTATTCATGTTTTTAAAGCATGTTGTGTTGTATTTTATTCCGTGTGGCAAAAACAAGAGCCTTTTTATGTTTAGTTGTGTTAGATATGTTGGATATTATTAGCATCCTTTTGACCTTTGTAACTTTACAACTTCAAAGTTGTTACATAAATTCAAATGGAAAGGAAATTATGAATGGTTTTCATATTATTTACAAAGATTCTTTGTAGAACTGACGTCTGAATGTACTGACATCTTATTTAGGGGTATGAAAGTAAAGAGGACTGAACACAAGTGCATACCAGATTTCATGTATTTTTGTGCTATTCATTAATCAACATCAATGTGGAGGAATTTTACTTTAAGATATTTTTTGTTTACAATTTTATAGGATACTTTGAACTATTTTGTGTGTACATATTTTTTTTAAACAAAACTTAAAAACAAGAAGCCATGAAGGGGACATTTTTTGCCCCGGATGCTGTTGTGTGAAAAAGAGCCGTTGTGTTCCTTGGCGGCTCCCTTTGTGTTGGTTCGTTGACCCGGTTTCGCCACAGGAAACCGTCTTCACCCAGATGTTTTGTGTTCACTCAGGCGGGATTGCAGGAGGCATTGAGATCTGCATCACCTTCCCAACAGAGTATGTAAAAACACAGCTGCAGCTCGATGAGAAAGCCAACCCTCCCAAATACAGAGGAATCGGTGAGTTTGCCGTGACTAGTGTAACCCAGTGTGACCTACGCAGCATTTAAGTGTTTATTTGTTGGTTTTGGCTTTGGATACAACTTTTTTTTATTTCAGATATGATACAGAGATTGCAGCTTTTAGATTGAGCTTCCTAAACATTGAGGGGTGCCCAACACAAAGATCAAAAGTTGCTTCAGCCTGGATTTAAAAAACCAGCTTCAATTATTACTGAATATTGTGACTGAACTGTATTCCATCATTCAGAAATATTGTCACCAAGAAAAAATAAAAATCAGGTTTCCAAATATAACAAACTAGAAATGAACTCACCTTTTAAAGTGAGAAGAAAATCTTTTTATGCTCTATGTATATTTAACCTATGATAACTTGTGTAATCACAGGTTAAGAGTCAAGCAAACAGACATTTGTTAGGTCGTAAGCCAGCCGTTGACTTTTGAACCTTGGCACAGATCTTCATACAAGCCCAACTTGAAAACAAAACTCATCTGATCTTTGTGTCCCTTCAAAGACCTATTTAGGTGTCATTAATACTTTAAAAACTAACTTGTGTCCATTTTGTCCTACCAGTGGACTGTGTGAAGCAGACGGTGAACAGCCATGGGGTGAAGGGGCTGTACAGAGGCCTGAGCTCGCTGCTCTACGGCTCTATACCCAAAGCAGCCGTCAGGTGCTGCAGACGCAACACTAAACACACACAAGTGGTTCTCAAATAACCAATAGAGCTTATGGTTTAGATTCTCTGAAGCACCCGCTTTCCTTTCACACTGATTGTGTTTGTTGTTGATACGATCATTGTAACAAACATTAGAAAGTAAAGACTTCTCCATGTGAAGCACTCATGATGTCACTGTCATGTCAAAAAATTGTCTGTCGTATCAACAGACAATATTTTTTGTGTCTGTGTGTGAGAAGTTGCTAAACATAGCGATAGAGTTGCTGAGTTGGCAACAGTGACCTGACTATTGTTTAACCATGTACATCCAGATGTGACCCTGTGGGCAGGTGTGTGAGTCAGCCCTCTCTCCCTGCACAACAAACTGGGATGATTTTCATACTTTTGCGAAAGTTAAGATCGGTGGATAAAATTGTTTTGGATTTCCCAAAATTAAGGAAATGGGGACAATTTATCGGCGCACAACTAGTATTTACATTTATGGTACGTTGAGGGACTTCAGACAAAAACTGAACATCTAATCTGACATATTCTGTGATGTTGTTGTTTTATAAACAACAACTTTAGTCCATATTGGACTCCATCCCAGCTAAAACTTCCTGCTTTCAATTATGCAAAACCTCCCCGAGTTTCTCTGCAGTGTCAGTAATCGTCTTCATGTCCTCCTCACCCTGGCAGGTTCGGGATGTTTGAATTCCTCAGTAATAAAATGCGAGACGAGAGCGGCAAACTAGACAGCAAGCGAGGATTCTTCTGCGGTCTTGGAGCCGGAGTCGCCGAGGCCGTGGTTGTGGTCTGTCCAATGGAGACTGTTAAGGTATAATTACAAAGTTACAGTCCTTCGGGGGAAAAAAATCTGTTTGTGTACACACACAGGGCCTTGTGAGTGGAACTCCTTGAACAGTTCCACATTTTGTCACTTTAAAATCACAAATCTCCTTGGATGTTATAGAGATTTTACATGATAGAGCAGCAGAAATTGATGCACAATTATGAAATGACAAAAAAAATATACATAGTTTTTCTAATATTTCACAAATAAATATCTGAGATATGTACTCTAATATCCCTAAACAAAATCCAATGTAGCCATTTATTCTTCTCAGGTCATTTAATTAATAAAATAAAAAAAATATTAGTCAAAATAATTTTTTGTAGCACGATGAAATGGAAAAAAGCTTCAAGGGGTATGACTTTTTTTTAAAGGCACCAAAAATGCAAATGAATATAAAACAAAACCAACATGTGATGTGTGCGTCTCAGAAAATTCCCTGTTTTGCTTGTTCTGTGAGAACTTACATTTCATGAACAATCAGTTCTCAGAGAAGAAGAAGAAGCTGCAGCAGCAGAAGTTATTGTGCAAAAGAACAAGTGAAATTGTGTCTGGCTGTATTTGTTTTTTACTGATGTTTGGTGGATCTAAGCTAAACCTCAGCAGCATCACTAAACTCAAAAACAAACTCTGGGCTTCTGCTGTGCAATTATACTCATGTAAACTCATTTCTTCTTCTTCTTCTTCTTCTTTTGTGCCTTTAGGTTAAATTCATCCACGATCAAACATCAGCTAACCCAAAGTATAGAGGATTTTTTCACGGGGTGAGGGAGATTATCAGATCCCAAGGTGAGGAAGGTTTTATTTACATATACTGCCCCCTGCTGGTTAACCACCGCTATGCACATAATGATTCTGCCACATTGGAAATGACTGATTCTGCTGGGTCGGTGTTGTTTTCGTTCAATTGAACAAAAGCTACACAGACCAAGCAGTTCATCTTTCCTCTCTGATTCGTTTATGTTATTTTAACAGACCATCTCCTCCTTCCACTTTGGTAATGAAGTGTTTTGTTGTCTGATGCGTCTCCAGGACTAAAGGGGACCTATCAGGGACTGACTGCCACTGTGCTAAAACAGGGCTCCAATCAGGCCATCCGCTTCTACGTCATGACCTCGCTGAGAAACTGGTACAAAGGTACGAAAACAAACCGCTGCAGTAATAAAAATCCATGTAAAGCTGCAGCTCTTTCAAACAGACCGCTTCTCGTCCCTCTTCAAGGTGACGACCCCAACAAAGTCATCAACCCCCTGATCACCGGGCTGTTTGGAGCTTTCGCCGGTGCCGCCAGTGTCTTTGGAAACACTCCACTGGATGTGATTAAGACCAGGATGCAGGTTAACTCCCTCGCACATTTGATCCTCGCCTCAGAACTCGACCTGCAGCGCTCTTGGTGACGGGCTGTGTTTTTGTCAACAGGGACTGGAGGCCCACAAGTACAAAAGCACAGTGGACTGTGCCGTTCAAATCATGAAGTATGAAGGACCAATGGCGTAAGTGCAATGGGACAGACTGAAGCTGGGGATAAAAGTTTCTCTTTTTGGTCTCTGCTTTGGCCGCCCTGTGACGAGGTGGCGACCTGTCCAGGGTGGACTCCACCTCTCATCCAGTGATTGCTGGAGATTGCCATCGCTCCAGAAACAAGCAATCGGAGCCAGGAGGAGGGTCTTAGGACTAGGGCTGAAACGATTCCTCGAGTGATTCGAGTACCTCGATTATTAAAATTCCTCGAGGAAAACTGATCCGCCTCAAAGCCTCGTTATATTATGTGTTATTATTTAGCGCACTGTGTTCCGGCTGGGACTTTATTTGCGCTCTCACTTCCGCCTGAGTTGTTGATGAAAGCTAAATGTTAGCAGCATAACGTCCAGTTTTCAAGATCGGCCTGGGAGGATTTTATCGAGTCTTGATAATGTCCGGGTTTTTGTCTTTTTCCGGGGACTAATAAGCATCTTAAAATGACGGCAGCGATGCCTGGAGTCCGGCGGGATTATTTATACAGATAAACGGATAGACGGAA
>CAEGAE010069127.1:0-130988 GCA_903067095.1 Girardinus metallicus | reverse complement strand
ATATATGCATTAGGCTGGTAGCCTTTTAAGTATAAAAGGCTACCAGCCTAATGCTCTAAGTATATTTTTAAAATAAACGGAGCCTGGATGACATTTAACCCAGAGCAACAGGAAGGCACAGAACCATACACTAACACACCTAATGTAAATTAGAGTAAAACCCTGACCTGATTGAGAGAAAAATGGATGTCACTTTTGGGTTCAGTGGAACAAAATAGTCCTAATTAAGTTAAAAAAAACAAAAAAACATAGACAACTTCCAAAAAATATTGTTTCTACCCCAGTGTTATGAAACGCTGAGACAGGGTGATGACGGTATCATGCTGTGGGAATCCTTCTCTTCAACAGGGGCAGTGAAGCTGGTTTATTTACCTGAATAACTTTTTTTTTTTTTTTTTTTTTTATAAAACCACATCTAAATAAACTCGATGGCCATGAATATTTTTGCTCCACTTCACAATTACGCACTTCCTTGTGGTCCCAGTGAAATACATTGTTTGCCAGTGATACCTCTAAGAAGTAATTGCTGTAAAAGTGATCCAGACTTTCAAGATGGAGCAAATCGTGGTAGCATATTCTTTAAAGGGGAAGGGATTTTTATTCCTTCAATAACAGGCCCGGGTCGGAGAAGGAACTAATACACTTTTAACTCACCAGCAGCATCTCCTAATTATAGTGTGTCCTGGTGAAAAGCAGGCCTTCCATTGGCTGAAGAGCTGCAGGGTGGAGCTGCTTACCGGAACACCATTCATTAAAGACAGCGCTTGTTTGGACTGGACCCGCAGCCCGGTTTTGGAAGCGTTTTTTCTTTTCTTTTTAAATAGGTATTAAACTTTGGGGAGCTTTCCCACCGAACGGGCCCCTCTTTCAAGTTTAAATTTTTACGCGCTTTTACGTGGGAAGACAGGAAACTGACCTGTGCTGTTCTGGGATCAGTGCGTCATGTTGAGCCGCAGCTCCAAGACGAGAGATTCCAGCAGAGCGGTAGGTTGGAGGGGGGATGACACAAAGTTCACCCACATCTGTGTGTTTTTGTTTGCTTTGCTCTTATCCTGCGTGATTTACATTTCCGGTTCTGGTGATGCACGCAGCTTTTTGTTGTTGTTTAATGTAGCGCGTGCGGGTTTTTTTTTTTTCTTCTTCTTCTTTCTGTTTTCTGTCTGTTGCTGCTCAGTCCCGTTTCTATGGAGATGGACTGTTGGACTCTCTGACACTTGAGTCATCAATGGCTCATCCAGGATTTTTTATTTATTTATTTTTCATTCTATTTCAGTCTGTCACTTTAAGAAACGTCTTGTTGCGTCTTGGGTTTAAATGTGGATATAGAAGCATCTCATTTGAGTGACGTGAATTAAATTAGGTCTATTGATTCTAAAGAAACATGCTAACCCAGGCCCCGGCGGTTACAGTAGGAGTTATTTGCTTGAAGCTGTGAGTTTCTCATCCTCTGCCTCTGCATCCCCCGTTCAGCTGAAGCCTGCGGAGGAACAACAAAGAGGACAGCCTTGTATCACCTGTGGAGATCAGTGCCCGGGCTTTCTTCTGCACAAATGGAGGTAGACCAAAAATTTTACAGTGCTTTGAAAAAGTGTTCGCACCTCTTTAAAAAAATTTTTTCCCCCCACATTTTTTTTTTTTGCAAAGTGTCATTAGAGTTTTAGGTCACACGCCAGCTCAAGTGCTTTTTTTTCTATTTTTGAATTCAGTTTATTTTACTCTGATACCCTAAAATAAAATCTAGCTGCCTTCAGTTTGCTCTAACAAAGCAGAGTTTACCTTTATGTGATTTCCATCCAGTGTAAATATAGCTGCTGTGTGTGCTGTTTTGTTGACAAATATGTCATAAATCAGAAACAGCCTTGTTTGCCAAGTTTGTGCTGAAATATTTAACTTGAGTTCCACTTTGCCATGAACGAAGAGACTTAATACATCATATAAATATGTTTTTAAAAAACTGTTGGAAAATGAGATGTTTTTTTTTTTTTCTAAATATGTGTATATGCTCGGTATTATTACAAAAGCGGAGAGATAAAGTTGAATTCATGCAAGTATGAAGCCTGGGGAAAGAAACTTTCTCACTTTCTTTGCTAACATGGCTCTGTATCGCCAACCTAAAGGTAAAAGTCCACACAGTTTGTGTCCAGGATGTGTGGGGTCTGCAGAGACTTTAGCTACTCTTTTCCTGACCCTGGCCTACACCTATGCAAGGCATGGACGGAGAGAAAATCAGGCCTGACAATGCTCTCTGCAGAACTACATGTTTATTTCAATTTGGCTGCAGGAAGTACAGGCTCTGCTGAACCTGGGCAGCGTTTGTATGTGACGACCATCTCAGGGTGGCTCCTATCACTTGGAATTGATTCATGGTTGATACAGTCTTGTTGTTGCCCATCAGCTTTATCTACTCCCATGATAAAACATGGTGGTGGCAACATTTGTTGACTGGGTCAACGTTTTGTCACGCGCTCCTGAAGTCTGTCGTTTATTGAAGAGTTCCATGAATTCGTTGTGATTATCCTCCCCACTTCACAGTTATCCCTTTTTCTGTTGGTCTATTATGTGGAATCCCTACAAAATACATTACTTTTTGTGGTTACGAGTTTCATGAATACCTTTACATGCCACTGAATGTGTATGTCATGCACATAGAAATCAATCGCATGGCAAGTCCGGTGTCCAGAAATGATTTCCTTCGCCGCCATTGTGACATGCAAGCTGCTCATTACGCTGCTGCTAATTTAGCAGCACAATTTTTGTTTTTCACCTAAGTAACTCTTCAGATTTCCTCTTCAAGTGAAGCAGCATTGAGAAGGAACCTCTCCTTTAAGACGGCCGTCTCTTTGAGTAGAATCAGCTGCTGTGAGGAAGCCGTGGTTTCAGTCTCTGATTTTTTTCAAAGTTTTTTTCCCCCCATTGGAGACAACACATCCAGCACGCAGTGCTGCCTCTTTCTGCTTTAGTCGCAAGTAAATCATCAATGTGCTTACACTGTGAAACAGGCTTTACTTTGTATGGGGATGTGGTGTTGCTGTGAGCTACAGGTGATTTCATTTAGGGGCATTAAAGTGTGACTAACGTGGGTAACAGTGCTGTGGGGAAGCGGCAGGAAATGCACCGTTCACATCACTTTAACTATGTTTTAAACGATATGGACCGATGATTATTTCTACAATGAAGCTAAAGCTGCTTGTCAGTGGGCTGGTGAGAATTATTTGTGTCCAAATGCACTGGTGTAAATTCTCAGTCATTCAGGACTGAGAAAACTTAAGTAGGAGGCGACAGGATTTTGTTTTGCATTTTACTTCTGGTAAAATCAAAAAAAGACTTCTTCACAACTTTCTGCTTGGTTGTGGAAGAATACTTATAAAGTTATAAGCTTTGGAATCATTATTTTCTCTTAAGATGTAGCCCTACATGGCAGCACAACACACCCTAAATAGCGGTTCTCCTTTCAGAAGGAGAACATATTTAGACTGCAGCTAGCTTGGATTTGTGTACCATTTTGTCCGCAATAGCAGCTAGACTACAGGAATATCCACGTAGTCCCCTCTTTGCTTAAAGCAAACTATCAGGGGCAACAGTGAGCTCAGGAATGCAGACTTTTAATTGCTTGTCTTTGTAGTCTCAATAAAAAGCTAAAGTTTTCTTCCCCAGAAGGCTTACATAGACACCAGTGGGCACTGGTGCAACAGCTTTGGAATGCAACAAACTAAAAGTGACACTGGGGTTAAAACGGGAGTTTCTAAAAAGCATACTGTAAAAGATGGGACAAAGGTTGATACATGTTTTACTTTATAGTGGTGCATAGTTTATATGATAAAATGTGTCAAAGGCGATAACTGAGGTGTCTCGAAGATATGCTAGTCAGCCGTTGACAGAGTGCTTCACGGAAACTATTTTGTATGTATCATGTATATCATTGGAATTTTATGTGACTGATGCTGGACGATATCCTTTAGACATACAGCCAGAAACAGATCCAGGGGTCCGGTCAAAGTTCCGACCTAAATTTGATGAGGAGTTATCGGCACGACTTTATAGTTTATATTCTCCAAAGTTTTACATCCAGTCCGACTGATCTCGAGGTATTTTACAAAAGAAACGGACAAATAATCTTATGATGCTACTCCTGATCTAAAGCTGGTTTGCTATTGATCAACTCAGGGTTAGGGTTAGGGCTGAATGTACAGTTAGGCCCACAATTATTCATACCCCTCGCAGATCTAGTACCATGACAGCATGTGAGAAAGTCTAGTAATCTGCTACGCTTTCATTAACGTAAACAAGTACTGGCCCTGCTTTCACCTTGCCTGCTCCTATTGAACCTATAGAGGGTTCAATAGGAGGCTGCCACTTTGAGCAGTGTTTTTCGGTTTGGCCCTTTCTTGTGAGCTGACTGAGGGTGTTGAGCCATTTCCTATTCATGATGAAGAAAGGGGAGACAGTGTGGCGTTGTGTGTACTTAAGATCCCCTCCCTCCCCTGCTCCACCCCAACTGGCCTACCAAAACACTGCCCTCAAGAATGTCCTCCTGTTGTTAGGCTCCGGTGTGTGGCAAACCAAACACTTCATGTGTAGCAACTTTAAAGGTCTCAGGAAGGATCAATCACAGAACCTGGTGGGTGTTTAGATGCAGATCATGTCAGAACTTTACATACTCTCATCATGGAAATGGCTATCATATTAATTTGGGTCTTTTATTAGAACTATTATTTGTGTGTGGCAATGTAAAAGACTCATTTTGAATAAATTAAAATGTTTTCTGATCCACGTAGTCCATACAATTTGGATAAGTGACCCTTGGCAAGCTGCAATTGATTGCTCGTTTTGGCAAAATTAGCTGTGGTAATTTAAACCGATTGCATTCCCGGCAACAGATCCAACTTCCACACTTTTTTTTTTTAAACTGAGTTTAGGTTGGCTCTTGCTTTATGCAAGTCTTCCCAGACCCGTTTCGATGTGTGTCTGGACTCATTGTCCTGATGGAACAACCAAGCTGTGTCAAATTGTCAACTCTTTCATCCAAATAGTCACCTTCTGCTGACATGAAGTTGGTTAGAATAATAACGACGTGGACCAACCTGACAACCACTGCTATCCACAGTGAAATGAGTTTCCCCGCAACACAGACTTGAGAGGATATTTACCAAAAGAGAAACTCTGCTCCCCAAAATCCAGGATCCGTTGCTTCAGCTGGAACTTGTAGAGAGTTTTACGGTCAGAGGAGACAATCCTGTCAGGCACGGTGGTGTAGTGGTGTGATGTGTCTGTTTCATGGCTAGTGAAGGTGGAACAAGACAGAAAACTGATCCAACAATAAAGAAGATGAATTACCTCCAAAGTTGTCAAACCGACTAGATGGTTGAAACATGTGTGTGCCATTAGGACAATGATCCCAAACGCTCACACTGGTTTGGGGTTGAATAAAGCAGGCTAACCTCAAGCCTTTGCTTAAAAGCATCGATCGGTTTATTGGTGACGGCTATAACTTGAGTCGGTCTGGAAACTGAAAAACGTCAATATGTTTGTCATTTTCAAATAAGAGAAGTGACTGAAATGACCGAAACTACCTGATGAGGTTATTTGCACCTTTGGCTCTAACGTTAGGTGAAACAGCTGCTCTCTTTCTGTTGTAAAACTTACACATGACAGAAAAGCTTCCTTCGCCCGCCTGTTCTGCTTTCTGCTGGTGTAACTATGGAAGCTGAGTTGGCTGTTCAGGCCAGGTTAGTATTCAGAGCGGTCCCCGCGCTACATGTTCCTCCTGAATTATTAATGGCTGCCTTTAGGTTGATTGATTTTCTCCGTGCTAATGAGACTCATTACCAGCTTATTAACATGAGCCCCGAGTGTCGCTGTGATATTTGATCAGCGAGATCACATGGCTCTCTTTCTGCACGCTGCCGGAGCGTTTTAGCTCTTGAACATTACACTTGACCTGCTTTGCAGGCGTGGCTCGTGACGGATACGGTTGCCAGGGTTCCTGAACGCGGTCTGGAAAAGCCTGGAGGAGTGTTGAATCTGGTTTCAGTATTTTCCAGGACTGGCTAACTGTGGGAAAGAAAGCACGCAAAGGAAAAATATTTATTTAAATTCTTTATCCTCTATGTCAGGATGTAAATGTTGTCCTCCATTCCTTTCCTCTTTCCTTCCACCCTTCCTTTCTTCCTTATGTGTTTTCTTTCTGCCTTCCTTTATTTCTTTCGTTCTTCCATTTGTCCTTTCGTTCTCAAATCAAAATAAAGAACTCTAAAAAAATTTATACTCGAACAGTTTGGAACATTTTCTTGAAAAATGTGCAGGAACCCTGGATTTCAGCTTTCATGTATTCATCCCATTAAAGTTCACCAGTAGGTTTTTTTGTTATTTATTTATTTATTTATTTTTTCATTTCAGCCATCCAGTTGCACAACATAAGCATTTAAGCTTTTGCCAGAGCTGACTGCAAGTGAACAAAGCCTGTGCTTGTTGGCAGCGAGGTTTAAGGTGAAACATTAGCTTTCTAAAAGCAACACAGAAGGGGGAAGAAGACACAGAGAGAAAGGAAAGGAGCGGAGATAGTGCTTGAAGCAGAATGAGAGCGACTTGGTTGAGTTTTAACCCGGCCGTGAATGGCTCGCTGACGTCTGTCCCCTCGGCAACCCAGTTTGATCAGCATAACTCTGGACGGCCCAGTTATTCACTGTGTTAACAAGACGACCTGGCAAATGAATGTGTCAGGGTTTCTCCGCCATATGAATGCACCACAGCTGCTGCAGAGGAGAATAAGGGACAAGATGGGACAAATAAACCTTTGGTGATTTATTTGTGCTTTGGCACAGAGATGATAAGGTTTTGTTTTTTTTTTTTCTTTAAAGTTTCTGACCTGGTGGACTCTCTCTTTGGTTTGGAAGCAGAAGATAGGAGCAGTATATGGGGGATTCCCGAAGTATTCCCATTTGTTAAACTTTTAAAACATTTTGTTACATGAAAACCATAAAATTTCAACATTTCTTGCTACTCATTTACAACTTTGGAACTAGCATTCTTCAAACACTAGTTACATAAAACATGGAATTTGCACACTTCATTATATTTTCAAATGTATTCATATGTTGATGCATTCCTGAAATCAGCAGTGTAGAAAATAGTAAAGGTTACAAAACCTACAATGCTGTTCATGTGATTTTTCAGACATTATGAAATAGAATTTATTGTTGTCATGATAAATTAAAGTTCTTATAATGGTACGAAGATTTCACGGGAACGATAAACTATCGTCATAATGAACGTTCACACATGTTTATCATGAACATGTTATAATGAGCTTGAACTATCATGCTAAAAGGAATTTGCTTAATTTTAGTGTCTGAATGTGGAAAAAAATGCATTTTCAGTTGAAGGTGATTACGCAAAATATTGACGAAGGGAGGTGATATTATGCAAATGTGTGACACACTTTTCAGATTTTATGCTCCTTTGTGTTTTTTCTAAATGGACAGTGTTTCAAGGAGCTGCCATATTTTTATATGTGATTATGTAGTGTAATATATATCATATGAGACTTGCTAAATTTGGCAGTTTGCCTGTAAAAGGTTACTCTTTGTCTTTGTCTTCTGGAGGAGATTCCCTTTCCAGGCTGTTTTATTTTGACAGGAGTTCAGGATCCTGTGATGTATGACTGGGAACCTTAAAATAAATGATATTTCTGACCTTTAGCTCCTCAGATGTCTCAGACTGAACCTCTCTCCTTCCATCTCCCTGCTCTTATTCTCTGCTTGCTTTGACTCGTCTTTTTCTACCACTGCTCCTTGTTTCCTTCATACATCCCTCTGTTTCAGGACTGTGCTCAGGGCAAACGGATCCTTTGGGATCGTTTGCCGGTCAGCTGTTGGATACGGATGAAATCCCAGCGTTTTAAAATTCAGGAGCCAAGCTCAAGCAAGGCGAAAAGACACTGAGGTTACAGACGGAGGGCTGAATTCCTGCAGGATTTCTCATTTCCTCTCCACTCCCCTGCTATTTCAAAATGAAAACAAGCAGCTTGGTCAGACCATTTGCTCCTGCTCTTTTCCTTCAGGAAGCTTTTTATGATGTCATCTTTTCTTTTCCAATCGCCGTCATCTTCCTCCGTGCCGTATGTGGTGCATCTGTGTGTTTCTTATTTTAGTAGATAAAATCACCACGTCTGGTTCAGATTCAGCTTTGCCTGCAAGCCGGCGTGCGCTGCGTTCCTCCTGTGGGATGCTTCATGTCTGAGTGGGTGGTGTCATTTCATCCACCAGGTGGGTTCTGGATGTGTAACAGGAGACGCTGTGTGGCGTCATGTGTCTGTACCCCTCGGTGCCTGTAATGGTTTCTGGAACTTTCTGTCATTAGTACTGTAAGACCGTCTGTACAGTGACTAATACTTTCAACTTGGTTGCCTGAAAGATGTGAAACGACCAAACCTGTGATCGAGAACAGTGGTCCTGCAGCTCCTTCATCTTGAAAATCTTCCTTCGTGTGGAGGAAAAAGTTCTCCGTGTTGACTCAAAGTTGAGGTCTGTGGTCACTGAAGGCTGCTTTTTCAGACTGCGTCCCTTTAACCAGACCGACTGTGCTTCTTCCCTGCTTTCAAAGTCTCTAAAAATCTCCAAATTCATATTGAGCACTACTATCAAACTGCCTCTTCCTTAAAAGTTGAAGTCTGTTAAATTATTTAGTTTTAACGGATTTAAAAGCAAATCTGACAGTGATGTGTGTAAAAAATAAAAAAAAAGGATAAAAAAAAAAAGAAATCACTTTCTTCTTCTTTTCTTTCATAAACCAGCAGGGGCAAACATGTTTCTTTCTCAGACACTTGTCACTTTTCTTTTTATTCCTCCTGTTGCACAAGAAAATGTGGCGTAACTGGTTCATTTATTGATGGGTGGGAACTATGCACGAATGGTTAGTTTGTAGAAACAAACTCATTTTGGTTTTCAACAGCAACCAAAATGAGTTTGATTCTGCATCAGTAAAGACTTAACATCCAGGCATCCTCAGGCACTTGTGATTTAGGGGAAAAAAGAAGCTAGCTTGTTGGTGATAAATATTAACGGTCTTTTAACAAATGCTGTTTAGTGTTAAAATTGTCCACTGACTATGTGTGACCGTTTTGTGACTCGGACGATGATATCGATCCCAAACTGCTTGTCCAATCAATATTATCAACCTTTAGCCAATGAAAAAATAATCATTCGATACCAAATGCCACTGTTTTGATTTACCTTTGCTTCATGTAAACTGTTTTGCTTATTTTTGCTTTGTTGTAGAAATGGAAAACATACAAAAAATACACTTGAAGAGGTATGAAAATAAAAGTAAAACATGCATCATTTCTGTTGAGCTTTTATGTAAAATCCCAATAATATTAGATTGTAGTCTGTGCTTGTAATGTGACATAGTATAATCAAATACCTCAGAATATAAGGTAAATAAAATTTACACAAGTCTTCCCATGAACAGATTGAATGGTGCATGTAGCATGAAGGTACGACCCTTCATGCTACAGAAGTGAAATTACCCAACTAATTCATCTAATCTAATCATAATACATCAATATATACCTCAATTTTCTGATCAAATTCAACTTTTCGTTTTCCTAAATTACTAAACATAACTGCAGTGTGTGTCAGAGTCGACCCTGCAGCTTCACCCCGATCTACATCTTCTAGAGTTTCTCCATCACTGTTATCAGGAACAGGTGCTTAAGCATTGGATTAGAACTAATAGGCATTAGAAATGTCTTCGTCTCACAGACACTCATACTCAGTAAATTTAAGGTGGAATATGAATATTTCAGACAATCCAATCCCCTTTTAATTTGAACCAGATTTTTCTTTTCTTTACGCATCCGATCACCACATAAGACAGTTTTCACCTGTTTCCCGCTGGTACTAATTCACCTAGATCTTTTGCCTGATCCGGGCCTTTAATGAAGGCTCGTTGTTCTGAGCTGCTTTTGAACTGTCACTGTGAATAAAGGGAGGCGGGCTCACGGCTGTCAGAGACTTAACATTTACTGTGCAGAGGACTGCAATCTCCAACCCGTTTGCCCCGGTTAGACGGTTAATTCATGTCATCCCAACCCAACCCCCCTGCTGGGATGTGGCAAACCAATTTAGTCTTTTACTTCTGGTTTAAAGGCATATACTGCATTACTGGCTCAGTTGAAGTATTTAACACTGACAAAATTAGCATTCTGACGTGTTGTCCTTGTATCTGTCGGTGACAGGTGCTGCTCTGGAGATGTATTCCCTCTATCAGGACTTTTACCTTCACCTAAAATTATGTCTACGACTTTGTTATTTATTCAAACCATTCTACTGGAAAATATCAGTGCTTCAAATGTTTTGTGCTCAAACCCTAAAACGTTCATAAAAGTCATGTAACAAGACAGAGAGCTAGTAACCAAATAATATTGGCCAGTAGAAACCAGAACCGGGCATTCCTCTCTTGATCCTCTTTGATCGTCAGGTCAGATACTGAAGAGTCAGATTGTTTTTTTTTCTCTATTGTAGTTATTGGAACAAAGAAGTTCCAACATATTTGTTGTTTAAAGCACCAACAAGCGACACCAAAGAGCAGCTGATGCTCTTTTTTTGAGTTAAAAATTAAATAAAGGCTATGAAGATACTGTGTGTTTAGATGCCTGACTGTTAATTCCTTCATTTTCTCTGAACCTACTGGCTCTATTGAAGAATCTGCAGCAGATGTTTATTATTATTTTTATTATTTATTTTACATGCAATGTGTTTAGAAAGAAAATCCCAATCATTCAGAGTCAGTATCAGCCAGATGTTTCCATCTGTAGTTGATAGAAACATTAGAAGCTGAAAACGTCTTCTTTCATTTTTACTCTGTAGTTATTGCCCTGTCATCCACCTGCGCTTCTCCATTTTCATGCTTTGCTCCACCTCAGCCGTCCGACCTCCGTCTGTGCCATCCCCCACCTTTAAAATGCGCTTCGTGATTCATACAGTGCGCCACTTCAATGCCCTCTTTGAATTTCTGCTCTTCATGTTTTATCCCCTTCTTCCCTGTCCTCTTCCTGCTCTGCTGCTTGTTCCCTTTCTGAGATGATTGAGATGAAACTAGAAATAAAACTAACATTCATGATGGTGTGTTGTAAGTAACGAACAGTATGATAAGACAGATTTTCTGTATGGTTTTGGCAGATCTCAGTAGGAATCGTGTTGGAGTTGGACGAGGTGCACAGCCACTAGAGGTCAGTGTGGTCTAACGATCGCCATCATCTTTGAATCGTGGACTGGATAAGAAGCGAAGCGTCTGATTCGCCCTTCATTCCATTTGTATTGAACATTAAGCTCGTAAGTTCTCTTCGACACGCTTATCATTTTAGTGAGTTCAGTACTGATTTTTATTATAGACCCACCATCCCAGCGGGAGCCAAAACCTCATTTGTCTGCTCTGCACACAGTGTTAAATTATTTGATTGGTTTATTGATCCAGCCGCCCCTCTGATAATTGGTTGGCTTAAACAGCGTATTGACCTGAGAGAGTTTGGGGTCTCCGCCTCATATAATGAAAAGAGGCCCTGACAGCTACTCCATCAAACAGCACTTATGGGGGAAAAAACATAAAGATCATTTGTTGTATTGATAGATGAAATTAAGTCTTCTCCTAAAGCAGAGCTCTGACTCTCATCATCTGCCTGTGCTTTTCCTTTCCACCAGCTTTAATTCACCTGTTCGCTCCCTATGTGCTTTTCTGTCTGCGTGTGATTTGCCGTCATCTGTTAAGTTGGTGATGTGTCGTCTACGCTCCGCTCGTGCTGCCACATGAGTCAGGGCTGAAGCCAGCAAGCTCAATCAAGGAGGAGGGTGCTCTGCTTCTGCTTAACTGGTTCTCCCAAACTCTGTTTTTGGGTTTCCTCTATAAATCTGGGTGCATGGGAACTGTGTTTGGGTGTGTTCTGTCACGGAGAGAGAGAGAGAGGGAGAAAATGATACTAAGAGGGACTTAAACCATCATTTCATGGATGAGAGACTTCAATCTGTCTCCCATGGCTATTGTGCACATTGTGGGTCTCATCTGTAAAGGTTCAGACAAAAATCTGATCTACATGAACATGTTAGTTACTCTTAATCATTGTGTATGAGTCTCTTTTTAATTAGTCCTTGCTTTTGGGGATCCATGATGCGAACAGGAAAAATCCGGTGACTGTAGAGGTTTTGTTGCACGGCAGCCTCATTGTTATGTTCTGTGTCCTGCGGTTTGAGATGATTTGAGCTTCATGACATGCTGTATTGTCTGGTTGGAAGAAGCAATCTGGGTACTATGTAGTAATAAAGGTATAGAAATGATAATGAAAAGTAGACTGAGGTGAATATGATAATAATGCTCGGTTGATATTAAGGGACCTAAAGTCTGCCACAAAAATATCTGCCACTGCATTATACCGCCACCACCACCACCAAGAGCTGGAATTGTTGACACAAGCCAGGTTGTATCCAAGCTTTTATGTTTACTCTGTATTTTTATCCCATCATTTGAATGTTGCAGCACAAATTGATGACTGGATACAAACTGCCTTGTCCGGGTTGCTTCACTCTGTGCAAGTGGTAGCAGCAGTTTCCTGTTCTCAGCTGATCTGGCGCATGGCCTCTGACATCAACATGACCTTTCCTTCTACACAGCTGATATACGTTGAATATTTTCGCTTTTTTTGAACCATTCAACGTTAACTAGCAGGATGGTTTCTGAAACACCCGAATCCTCTCTCGATCCCACTCTAATCCTTGGTCGCAACTTCAGCACTTCCGGATGACTGAATGGATTGAGTGGCTGCTGTGTGATTGCAGGATTTGAAAGAAAATTCACATCTATTGATGAACCTCAGGTGCTCCTCTGGGGAGCGACAGCTAATGGACTGCGACCTTGTTGGTTGATCAACTCCTCGGAGACACTCCCTTAGGAGACTAATTCTCTGACACCACAAAACTGGGCAGAGCATTATTAGACAAAGGTCAATTGTGTAATCAGTCTTTTAGGACTTAAGCTGTGTGTTTTCTATTGCACGTTAACCTTCTGCAATTGAACATGTAAACATGTAATTCTATTCCTTCAACATGTTTAACTAGTTAGTTCTTTGTGTTATGGCCATCTTTATTTTTTAAATGAGTGTGAATCCAGACTGAAACTCTAAAAACAAATTGTTGAAATTTATAGTTTCATGTGATGTTAAGTTTAAGTCGTTGGATATATGGCAATGCATTTACAAAATAGCTCAAAAGTAATTATTATTATTAAAATTCTATATTTTACACATGGCTATAATAATTATTATTCAGTAAAATTGTATTGTGTTTTTTGTGTATCTTTCCTGTTTTTCTGTACACATGAAGCTCATTTACACATTGTTTCATGTATTTATTGTGTTCATATGAAACAACTTCAAATTTGTTGTGACATTATATATCATACTGAATGTACAGTGGACATTCAATAGTCAGCATTCACTAGGGATCAGAGCTGCATACAAATAGCTAAATTCCTTGAATACTTGAGATCCCCTGTAATAATGAATATAACTAGTTATTTGAATAGGCACAAAATATATCTTATTATGCATTAATAGCTACAGTGGAAACCGCAGAAGCTAATATCCAGTCTTCCATATCTTTACTCTTTGAGGTACAGCCAGTCAGCAGCAAGAAGAATAAATAGTACTCCTGGATTGGCTGCTTTGTAAATGCTAGCCATTCGCATTTCAGGTAGTATTGCAATTTCAGCTTCTGAAACTGCATTTTCTTAAAATATCTTATGTAGAATTGGCAGGTTTTACAACAGAAAAATGACAGGAATCACAGAAAAATCTGTGAATACTGAATCACCAATAGGTGGGGCTCCACTGTATGGCAATTTGTTGCTGGACAGAAGAAGAGACTCACTATTTCTTGATTATAATTGGGTAAAAATAAGCTTATAGCCTGTGTAACTGGAATATATATACATAAAAAACAGTAACCTTCCAGTGCACCATTTAATAAAAAGCCTATGTATTGTTGTGAGATTTTACTAAAACACTGTTTGTGCAGCAGCTCTGATCTTCAGCATGACAACCAGCTCTGCTGTCCTCTGCAGAAACGACAGCTAATGTGACATCAGCAGAGTGACACGACGACGACAAAATCCAGAAGCGAAAGACAGTATGAGCTGATTTGCTGAATCAAAAGTCCATTGTATTCATGTCAAAGGGCAGCTTTTAACCAGCAAATCCCCATTTCTTCCATCTAATCCCTTTTCTGGGGTTTTCCCACACCACTGGGCTCATCTTGGACCCACCAGACCGCAAAGAAACAGGCTGGCTCTGGGATGGCTCCTGTCACCTTCAAGTCAACATCTACTAATATTTCTGCCAAAGTTCAGTCAAAAAATGAGGTCCAAATATTTATTACATGTCAATCCTTCACAATGCAACTCTTATTTAGAGAAATATCGAATTATTAAGGAAGATTACATGCAGTGTTGAAAAGTCTGGTATTTGCTATTGTCGTCTTCCGGGTCTATTGTTACATGCTGTACGAATGATTAAATAGATTTTTCTTTCATTGACTTAATATTGAAATAAAACCCTTTGTCTTTAATTTGTCAAATTGTATCATGATTTTAAAAATATACCCATCAACATTTTGTTTTTAAGAGTCCCGGATTTAATTTACACTCATTTAAAAATTAAAAATGGCCTTTCAATGAGCCTAAAAGGGAAGACACTGGAAAGAAAAGAGAGATGTTCTCCATAAAATGAGTAGAGCTGTGCCAACAGCAGACAGCACTCCTCTGTTGTGTTTCACAGTAAATTACTGACAACTGAGTGTCCACATTAATATCAAATGGATGTAGTAAAATGATCACAGATCAAAATAATGAGGATGCAAATAAGACTCATTCAAACATGTTGACACTATGTGGAAATTGATTTTATTTTCAATAGCTTCATCTATACTAAATTATATATTATAGATTGTGAGTTAATTTCTCTCAGTTGCCTACCTGGGGCCTTTTTGTCTTATTTTGTTTCATGCATCAATCAGTCCCTAGACAGTGTCACACCTAGCAACAGGGTTAGCCACACCTAGCAACGATCAACCACACCTCCTCACTAAGACAGGAATTTGTGTTGACGCCTTGCTCTCAGCAGCTGACTGAATCACTCTTTAGCTAGCTAGCTCTCTTTAGGCTAAGCTAGCGGCTCTCTTTAGGCTAAGCTAGCTAGCTCTCTTTAGGCTAAGCTAGCTAGCTCTCTTTAGGCTAAGCTAGCTAGCTCTCTTTAGGCTAAGCTAGCAGCTCTCTGAAAGCACGCTGAACTCCCAGCGGAGTTTTTCAAACTACACACGCTTATGTTTGCGATGGTTGGACATTTCTGCTTGCCGTCTTCGGTTCGTGTAGAGTTGGCCGCTCACATTAATAAAGCTGACTCGTTGCGGAGATTGCTTTATCCGCATTGTGCGTCTCCGCCTCGTTTAGCCGAATTAAGTTTGTCTTCACTCCGACCCCTCCTCATTAAAAGGAAAAAAAAGAGGAAGAAGAAAACGCCGCTTGTGGCGCTCTCTGACACACACACATCATTTCCCTCGTCTGATGAATCGCTAATTCATCGCAGAGATCAAAGACTCGTATATTTATAAGTGGTCTTGGGGTGGTGATTTCTCCCTCGTTTGATTCTCATAAGACCATTCCCTGTGTTCATCTTATTTTTATAATTTGCTTATTTATTTATCTGTTCAGACCAAACTTCTTCTTCCTCATTAGGGTCTCTTTAATGTCCTCAGCAGGCGGAAAGTAATGGGGATATAATGAACGGCGTGCGAGCAGATTGGGAGTAAAATGTAAATTGTTTGCCTGGAGCTTCGGTGATGAAACGGGAGGCAGAGGGGTTGGATAAGCCGCAACGCACGGAAACTCTTGTCTCCTATCATGTGGGAGCACAGAGCTCAGGCTGTTTCAGGCCTCTATATTTTTTTTATGGCACATTTTATTTCCATCTGGCCGGCTTATGAGTCTCTTGGTTTTGTTTGTTTGTTTATATTCTAATGGTTTTCAGGATTTTTTTTTTTTTTTTTCCCCTGCACAACTCTTTAAGAGCCGCCATTCGAGCCGCATCTGTGTCTGGGGTGCTGCGCGTGACGCTCCAGTTTTGTCTCTTGATCTGGTTTCCAGCCAACCAGGTTGAGGCTTTCAGCTCCGCATCACATGTAAGAATAAATATCTTGTAATGACTATGGAAGCAGACCGTGGTTATTAACTACATGTGTGGACTCCGGGGACACGAACGGGTAACCCGACCCTCCTCGTGTCTACGCTGATATTTGATTCCTAACGCAGGTGGAATGCGGAGCGTCGGTGCGGGGCGCGTTCGAGGTGAGAGGTTTGGGCCGGCGCATGTGTGTGGCAACAGGTGCGAAGGGCTGGACGCGCTTTGTTTAACCCCCCACCCCCTCCCTCCATGCCTAGAGCAGCTTTGTGTATTATGCTGTGAGTGTTTCTCTTCGCTAAGGAAGACAACAACAACAAAAAAGGGTTTGTAAAGGACGAAAACCTGTAATATGAACTAGCTTGACATATGAGCCAGAAAGCGTGCCTCCGTTTATGTCAGATGGCGGGCAGCACCCAAAACTCATTTCCCACTCAAGTACACGAAATGACACATTGGCCTTGTTTCCCCTCTACATTTTGACCTTTTATTAAATAAAACTATCCCTGTGTGCCTGTAACATCCCTCCCTCTGTTTGCTGAGTTGCAGCTTCTCTCCGCCTTGTTTGGGAAACCCAGATGCTCTAATTGAACCAAGCTGTGTCTGAACACTGACTCTCCAGCATCAGGAGAATGGCTAATGCTAGCTAGAGTGTTTCTTTGTCTCTCTCTTCTGTGGTCTCTTGCCTCTGTAAAGTGCGCAAAACTTTTACTGGGATTTTAGGTGACAGAGCAACACAAAGCAGCGTTTAAGTAGGAAGTGGAAGGAAAATAATCCACGTTTTTATCATTTTTCGCCAAAAACAAGTGTTGCGTAAAATCATATCCAGTCCTCCTTTTAATCTTATTCCTCTAAACGAAATCATGTCCAACTAATATGCCTCCAACAGTCAGCTAATTTGTAAATAATACAGTCCACCTGTCTGGATTTTATTCTCAGGCTACATTTACACGAGACTACTGCCTGGAAACTGCCGGTATGTTCGGATGCTGCTCTTAAGTCGCAAAAATAAGACTTTTGACTCAAGTACAGGTTTGGAATCCTAACCTACAGTGAATCAGGGTTAAAAGTTGACCTGGATGTTGTGGATTTGATAAGAAAATGTGGTGGTAGCACTATATTTGAAGGGGTGTGCATAAGACTGACATTACACTATCGTAAACAGACATTGAGTATACTCGATACATCGCCCAGCCGTTATAGATTGTAACATCTGTGGTACATACATAATTGTTATTTGAACTAGGCGTTGCACGACTTCATATTTCAAGCCAAGGTCAACGTGATAAAAGTCAAGTCAACATTGAGTAGTCACTGTGATGACGTAGAAATGCAGGAGAAAATGCTCTACTGCTACTTGGAGGCTTTATTAGTAGTTTTTACGGCAAACACTGACAAAAGACGACTCAGACAGAAGTCTATTATGCAGAATAAAAAGAATAAAACAGAACACTATCCCGGACTACTTCAGCAGCAGTGGAGCAGAACTTTGATCTTTTCTGTCTCTGCGACCCAAAAAATTTAGTTTGACTTTTTTTTCTCCATACACCTGTTGATATTGATAATCTGGTACAGGCTCATCTATGACCTATAGGGGTCAAATTATTACGCTGGCCAGAACTGTGCATGCTGAAACATTATAAACTAAACTTATTATAAATGGATTACTTGTTGCTCCAGGCAGCTCTGACTCGATGCGCAGCAGGTTGTTCCGCTAACTCCAGGCATCGGTTCTCTGACTTTGCGGGATGAATCGGCGTGATGGCAACGACAGAGACTGACTCTGTCAGATCCTCAGAATGCAGCTTGAATTATGTTTCCAGATGTTAGTGTCTTTGTAAGAGTGTACAGCTGTCAGGTTAGAAGCTTGAAAACGCAGTGTGAGGCTGATCGGTTGGAAGGATGAAAAACAACCCGACATCATGCCGCACGTTTTTCCGGTTGCCTTTGCTGGAGTTTTCGGTAAACCTTTGGTCAATTACTTGGCATGTTTATGCAATTCAAACAACCTGACAAACTCACCCATTTCCTCAGCTTTCTTCTTCCTGGAAAAGTTTTTTTTGTCACGCGATTGCAACTAGACAATATGATGCATAAAAGATCAAAAGAGTCGATTGATCTAAAAGTTGACTAGCTGGTGCACCTCCTATTTTGGACAAGACAAAACGGGCAACCTAAAGGAAATGTAGTGCCTGAGGCCAATACAGAAGGTCAAATTAACCATCTGTTCTCGTTGGCTTAACAAAAAATTTGTGGCCATCCAAAACATACCTAACGTAGCTGGGAGCTTTGAATAAATAAATTATTATTTTCCATTGTGAAACTTGTACATAAACCTCTCTTTGAATCAAGGAAATAGATCAACTCAAATGCCAAAGCACTCATTTTATCTAAATTAAAACAAATCTTAAGTTGTAAAGAGTCTCTTTCTTTTTATGGTGCGTTCACACCAAATGCGTTTACATTCAAAGTCCATGTTGAGGCGCGTCAGGGGCCCGTGAAGGCGCGTTTGAAGTGTTTGATGCCTCAGACGCTTCCAACGCATCCGACAAATAGGCTGTCAACGGAAAACAACGGCCAGAGCGATTTTGATGCGTCTGATGCGCCCTCGACACGCCTCTACATAGACTTTGAATGTAAACCAGACACGCAAAATGCGTGTCTGGTTTACACTGGTTTACTGTCCTTAATCAGAAAAAGGTTGTTCCCTTCTGCTTAGATGGACACATTTTTCTCAATCAGAGAAGGTGAAGTAACTCGGTGCCGTGTTCCCGAGACATGGATGGACAGATTATTGTGTCGTCGAGAATGATGGATGGAAGGATAAATGGATGGATGCCAGTAAGAACCGTGCAAGAAAAAAACCTGACCCATCATCATAACGACAAGTTTGACAGTATTTTCTTTGGCCGGTTATGTGTAATAAGATTTATTTAGGCTAGCCTGAGAACTAATGACGCGTATTATTAGCAAAGATGCTATCCCAGGCTTAGTGTGTGATTAATGATGCAGGAGAACAGGAGGGAAAGTAGATGGGCCAAACAAAACCGGCCGATGCGGATCAGTTGCTGGGACACACTTAAGCCTTTTGTTTTGAACTATTTGTGCCTGATGTAATTGAATTGTGATTTGTCAACACCTGGGAAACCCAGCAGCTGATACAGGAAAGGAGTGAAATGTGTTTGCCAGTTCAAGAGGAAAAAAAAAAAAAAAAACCCGTCTGACAGTGATGTAGTGTCAAGGAAAAGGTTTTTCACTCACGCATATGGCTGTACATATAAATGAATTCAGGGATGTCTTTTTGCACTGAACTGGAAATTCGCCCCCAGAATCACAATGTTTGCTGAGCTCAAGTTTCAGCAGTAGAAGCGACTGTGACGAAACCAGCTCTGACAGATGTAAAGCACCCGCAGAGCACTCGCTAGATTTGGCCGGGGGCGGCAGAGCGTGAGCGTGCCTGCGAGTCCATGTTTCACAACACAGAAGAAACATCACTGCCTACACACGCTCATGTCAAGCATGGCTTGCACTGTAAGGAACTCTGCTCTGTGTGTGTTGCTTGGTTGTGTCATTTTCATAATCAGTAAAATTATGTTTTTATTGCCCCACAATGGCTTGTTAAATTAGTGGTTGGATATTTTTTTTAGGTTGCGGAACTGCTGAAACAGAAGGATTTACTGCAACATGTCAACTTAGTTGTTATTTCCCAGAACATTTTGTGGGTCTAGTAAATTTCACAACAGCCTTCGTTTGGTTTTCACTTGGCCCTAGTCAGTCCAGTTGAGGCACATATCTAATATTTAAGCAGTTACATTACATTTATAGAGACCTGAAATGTATTTACTCAAAGGTCATCAAAAGGAATGACTGTTCTAAATCTACTTGTTTCATTTGGTTTTATTTGTAAGATCTCCATTGGCAAGGTCATACTGACAGAAAGTAGAATCACAAAGGAATAACAACTTCATAAATTTTATTTCCACCTGGTAGTCTGTCGTCCAACTTATTTTGACTTCCACGACCTTCAAGGAATTTTATTTCCTTTAGTGTCAGTAACAATCCTACTGTCTGATGTGTTCTTATTCGATCCAATATTTACTCTATAATAAATATAGCTGCAGTGCGATTTCATTATATAAACTATCACGACAATAAAATGCCATGATATTGCTTGTCAATGTAAAATATTCTAACACCATGCTGTTTTTAAGATGTTTGGAAAGAGCTTCCTATCATTACAGAACTATTTCTAAAATATTTAGAATAATAACACCTGAATCAGTTTCTTTAAAACATAGTTTGATATCTTGTAACTGCTACCGTATATGTTAAGCCCCCAGAAATGATTCATTTGTAATTATTTTTAGCGTTGCAACCACTATGCAATCAAAAAAAAAATACATATGGACTATTCAAACCTAAACTGAATCAGTCTGCGCTAATTAAATATCCCGTTAAAGCATAGTTTACAGTTATTGAAAAAATTGTAAACTATGGTAATGAAAAAAACTACTGAAAAGTAATTCATGGATGTTTCCTAAATTTTTTAAAATTATAATCTGTTCTCATAAACCCAATGTTATCATGTTAGCTTAATACATAATACTACCACTGATATATATTTTTTTTAATTATGATTAGTTTGTCATTGCTATCACTTCAACACTGCTCATATATGTGCTGTTTTCAAATTTTATTCAATTTTAAAACATGGCATCTATCTGTCAGTTACTTTTGCATCCATATATTATAAGAAAAACAATAAATTTTTTGCAAATAAATCAGAGTGACAGTGATTTGCTAATTTGCGTCTTTAGCGTGCGTGTGTGTGTCTCTTCTGTGTTTAACTAGAGATTGACTGTGAGAGTTGCAGTAATCCTCTGGCTGCCATCTGCTGTTTGACCTCCTCCTCATCAACACAGATCCAGCCTCCATGCAACCGGTGTGTGTTTGTGCCTCCGTGTCCAGTAATGAGCGGCGTTTGTTTGTGTGTGTGCAGAGCGCGACTGTCAGTCAGCCGTCATGAGCCAGACGAGGTTGAAGGGTAGTGAGCGTCTGCATGTGTCTGTTTGTTTGCGTGCGTGTGTGTGTGTGTGTGAAGGAGGGGGTCATTAGCAAGAACTGACAAAGGCCTTATTTGAGGGTTAACGGGGTCATGAACCAGCCGAGGGTGAACATGTGGGACTTATTTCAGTCCACGGAGCACGGAGTTTTGGAGCTACTTGCTTAGTGACAGGATCAAATTACGGAGTTCATTCATTGACGCAGAGCTGCTTGTGTTAAATTTCAGGAAGTGATTTGAAATTCATCCTATGAGTCTAAAAACCTTGCATTTAGATGAGGTTGGCATGGCATATTGTTGAAAGTTCAGCTCTGTGATGTGGATTGCCTCTGAGAATTTATTTATTTATTTTGCTAATTTACTTGTAAGACAGAACCAGGCCTGCTGCCATATTAGCAAGCACTGGGGATTCCCAGCTGAGTGAATTTTCTTCAGCACAGACAGAACATCTGCATATCAGGGGAAGTATGTTAATGTTACAATGTTTAATATAAAGTTGATCAGCCATGTTCTTAACATCACCCAACATGTAAAAAAAAAATTGAGAATAACTAAACCAAAGTATCAATGTAAGTCATCCCTATGGAATGATGATAAAACGTCACTTTTGTTTGAAACTCTTCTTTCCAAATCAATACTCTTCAGGAACAAAGTTCTAACGTTCTGTTCTTCAGTTCTGTTTAGTTCTTTGTTGCCCCACATGGTGAAACTTAGTGCACAGCAGCAGTCAAGCTATTCAAAACATAATTCACACGTCAACACAAATACCATATTCAATGACAAATGGTAATAATATGAAAAAAATACATTAGATGTTCTAAGAACCGTCAAGCAAAGAGTACCACACCATAAGAAGCATAATCACACTGAAATGCATCTTTCTGCTAGAATGGGGGAATGGTGTGAAGCGCTTTGGACTTGAGAAAGTGATATAGAAGTACCATTTAAGCTATTGAAATGCTGAACTATTGGCAAGATTATGAGATAGAGCTCACTGGGCTTACTCTATTACTCTATCTATCCTATTTCAGTTGTATTCATGTATCCTTTATTTAACCAGGGAATAGCTGAGATTAAAACCTCTATCCCAAGAGTAACCCAGTCCAGGTAGCAGCATAAAACATACAACAAATCATTCCGGACTATAAACTGCTACTGTTTTTTTTTCACACGCTTTGGACAGCGCAATGTACAAGGTTTTAGCTACGGGTTTCGAAAAGCCGGTATGCTGCTTGTTGAAGAGTACAACAAAAGCTTTATTGAGCGACAACAAAAGAGACACTGAGGAAGTGCATGTGAGGCCAAGGACCCCTGCAGGACATTCTCACACAGAAACCATCACCGCACCAAACCCACATGAACACAACCACATCCCCAATACGCATCACGCATGCTGTGCACAAAACCTCCAAAAAGCACCCGACCCACAGAAATACAACAATAAATTGATCTGATTTAATTCGTTTTTATTAAAACAAATGAGATAATTTGTTCTGCTTTTATGATCATGAGGGAAATATAAATATATTGGCGACAGTTTGCACGAGGCTATATTCCAATGATGCCTACACACTGATTGCTGTAAATTATGCACACAAACAATAGACTAAACCTTGTTTGACTTTTTTCTGGAGGTTGCTTGGCTGTGTTTCCTGGCAGGATGAAGTAGCTTTCCGAAGTCTTCAGTCACTTACAACTTTGTCAGAGAACCAGCAGTGACACTTGGAGTTTATAGCACATGAGGAATCTGGTACTTCTAAGCATAGCCAGGCTATAGCTGTTTTCCTGCTGTCTATTGTCTTTTTTGCTGAGTGAGAGACTTTTCAAATGGCGAGGCGCTCCTCCTCCCAAAGGGAGTGCAGTAGAGTTCAAGGGTGTGCATGTAGAGGGAGCTGTTAAAAAAGTTCAAGCTAAGCATCCCACTGCTCTAATTTGTGGGAGAGGGAGCTGATAATCTTCCACTTTTGTTAAAAAAAAAAAAAAAAGAGAAAACTTTTTGTTCATCACAAAATGCGTTTTTAATCTTTACCGGCATGTATTTTATTCATTTTAGGTCAGCAAGATTGTCGCTTCTTCTGTCGCACTGATTTAGACGGCGTCCTTCATTCGACTTGGTTGCTTTACTCCCACACCGCCGCCGTCACTTCTTCTAATTCTGGTTTTTGCGTCATTGCTGCTCGTTCTCTAACAATCCTTGGTGATATTTCTGCCAGACTTTTGTGGCATGAGTCATCCCACTTTTCTTCTGCTTTGGTCTTGAAATAGGTGTGATTACATCAGCAGTCTGTTTCCTTTAGGCGACTGTTAATATCTATGCAGTGGAAGAAAGATCAGAGCATACTTGAGATATTTTTGGTTGAAGGTACACTATGAGGTCATATCCTGAGCCACTCTGTGGGGGGTGTTTGCTGAATGCAGTTGGCACTTTGTCTTCTACACATTTGTGACATTATTTCAAAGTTAACATATTAAAAATGCTTACATTTTGTTACTTTACAGCCATTAAATTCAATGTATTTTTTTCAGCTGATAGATAATGTGCTGAGATGCAGGAAAATCCTGAAAGAAACTATTAGAGACTACAGGAGGTTTGAACTTGGCGTAGAGGACAATGACTTCAACCTAGCCAGGGGTATAGTGGATTGTTCTAGATCAAAACATATGGCCCAGTCAAAGTCTAGAGATAAATCCAATTTAAAGTCTTTGACAGGACCTGAACGTTGATGTTCATGGATGCTCTCCATGCAGCCAGCCTGAATGAGCTTGAGTTATTTTTGTAGTGAATAATGGACAAAAATGTCTGTACCTAGATGTAAAGAAACTAAGTCTCTTTTTGAGCTACATTCATTGCAGTGCTAAGCTGATGCTAGCATGTAGGGAACACCAGTTCTTTTTATTTACAACACCATAAGCTTTCTGTCTAGCATAGATAAGGCAACTCTTTCTTAGCACCACCTCTGAAATGGCCCAGAGGGAAGGACTGCTTTTTGTCAGGACTGGAGTTAGCGTGGACTCACGGAGACCAACAATTAAAATGACATTTTGAGCACCTTGTTTAAAACTACAGGGTTTCTATTTGTTTTTGAAATTTGAGACAAAAACAAAACAAACAAAAAAAAAAAAGCTCAAGTTCTTGGCACTTGGAAACAAAATAAAAGGAAACGAGGTTTCCTTTTATTTTGAGAAACGGGAGAAACTCTTTTTCTTACTTTTGCACAACCGGCCTCCGCTCCTGGCAGGTAAGAGCAATTTTCCCTCTATATTTCCTTAACTCCCACTACTGAGGTAGCATCCAAGGCCAGAGCTGTTCAACACACCAGACTGTCAATGATTTGTGTTGTGTCTAATTCATTCTCCACATGGTGGATGCAAACACGTGCACAGACAGACAGATGGATACTGGCTAAAAGACGGATGCACACGGTTTGGCATGCACACAGATGCACGAGGAAACCAGCATGACCTTTGTTCCAACCCTCCGTTTCGACACTGCTAGCATGAAATGAGCCTCACGCTTTTTACGTCTGTACGTTAGAGACCGATTTTTAAAGGTAAGGGGAGGAGAGGCATGTTGGCTGTCACGATAAATTTGGATCCTTCTGGATTTAATAAGACACACAGGATTCATTTACTATTTCAGGTCTGTGGAGCGTATGGTCTGAAGACGAGTGAATCGAAATGTTTTGTGGGAAAGACGACATGGTTTCTCTCGATGCCAGTTTTCTGCCAAACTCGTAAAGCATCATGTTTTATTTTTTTAAAAGCATATTTCCTAATCAAATGGCTCTTTTAGAAATATGTCGACTTTTTTATTGCTACAAGTTGTTTCTGAGCAACATCACAGGAAACTGTGTAAGAGGCAACTCTGACGAGGGAGTCAATTCCCTCTCAGCTAAGGAGAGTAGCACTGGTGAATGTGAACAAACATTAAAGGTACAGTGTGTAACTGATCAGAAAAGAACCTCACTTTGTTGTAACAATATACTATGCTCCTCCTGGCCCTGATTGGTTGTTTTTGACCGGGAGCTGTGCACTTCGGAGATTGATGTAGTATCTCAGGGAGGAGGTGGAAGAGCTTAATTTTATTTTTTTCCCCACAGATTATCTGTCTCATAGCATACTGTCACAATGGAGTGAGAGCTTCAGCAAATATGTAAATTAAAAAAAAATAAAAAATTACATAGGGGTGAGACATAGAGGTGGCAGTGTTGTGCTGTGGGGAGGCTTCTCTTTACATGGTTTAGATGTAAACCTAATCTTACATCTATTCAAATGTAAGATTAGAGCTACATTTGAATAGATTAGATTATATAATATCTTTGTAGTAGAATGGCCTAGTCAAAGCCCAGACCCTAAATTCAGTTGAAAATTTATGCGCCCTTTTCCACTCAACTGAGTCCCCAAAAGACTTACAGTGACTGGAGTAAAATGTGGTCCTACAAAGTGCTTACTCTGGGGAGCTGAGTGCAGATGAACGCTTCTATATATATATGTATATATATATATAGAAGCGTTCATCTGCATATAAAGTTTTCCAAATTTTTATGTTCCATTTTGTGTTGGTTTGTCACTTACAATGCCACTGAAAGGCATGGAAATCTGTTTGTCTAATGTCGCAAAATGTGAAGAAAATTCAGTAATGAATGCTTTCCCCATACACTAAATATTAGATGGTCTAAAATAAAGTGAAGCACAGTTTGCAGTGCACTTTTCCCCTCATTAACTTTTTTTGTAACGCCTGAAGTTCAGTTGGTGCTCATAGGCCCACATCTTTCTTTGAACTGGAGACATTTTAAATCGAGACGACAAGAAAGTTTGAGCGAAAGACATCGGGAGGTTTCATTTCTTCCTTTTTTTTTTTTTTTTTAGCCACACACCGTTGTTTGTTTAAACACAGCGTGCTTCACCGATGTGGAGGACATGACCCATTACTGCAATACATTGGTAAGAGGAAGACAAATATGCACAGTGAAACGGATAACAAATTGAAGTAAAGTGTTTCAGCAGAACACATTGATAGTTTCTGCATGAGGAAGAAACAGGTAAAAAGCAGATGTGGGTATGTGACTTCCAACCAGGTGGTGTAAATTGACTGCTGACCTGCTGTTCTACTACCAGAAGCAATTATTTTTCCCCCCCCCAACACTTTGAAGCTCTTCTTTTTTCATCTTTGTATTTATTCTTATTTCTCTTTGTTGCTTTTGCTCTCATTTACCTCTCATTTGCAGTGCAAAAGGCAGCCTCACTGTCATTCGTGCTAATTAAGGGACAGGCTTTCAGCAACGGAGAACTTAAAAGATTAGGCAGAGGTTGTTTTTTTTTCTTTTTTGCTTGAGACAATTTTATTTTGATTGTAGTAACTGTTCAACACCTTGGAATAAAAAACAAAAAGAAAAAAGAAGGTAAATGGGAATTCATGCTAAATTAGTGCATAACCTCACAGTGACAAAAAACTAAAACACAGTTTTAAGTTTCTTAATAAAATCAAATCAGATTGATGTACATGGAAACTGCCAAGCGTAGTTGAAAGTGATTATGTACAAAACCCTGAAGGTGGTTGCAATATGTGGCAGAGCAGATTTATATCTTAGAAGGGCCTAGTCAAAAATTCATAGCTAAATCAAATGGAGAACATGTGACAAAATACTACATTGGTGTTGATAGAAGGCCTCTTCCAATCTCACTCAGTTTAATCTATTTTGCCCATTCTCCTATCGCAGCTTAAAGGATCTTCATTTGTAATTGCTACAATAGGTAGCTAGGCCAAGGGTTGAATCAACAGGCGGAGTGGATATGCATAATATGTACGTGTTGGATTTTTTGTTTTTTCATCTAGTGTTTGTTTTTATAGAACATTTTTAAAACAAATCTTCATTGATCTACGACTGTACTTAGAGGACATGAATGTGTTTTGTATCGTCTCAACACACTCATGCACTGCATCGGAGAAATGTTTTCTATTCTCTGAGTGGAGGTGGAGCCCTCATTTGAACAAACGGCACAACGTAAATTCCAAATTTGCATTGATGTTTTCCACAAGTTTTCTGGGGGTCTTTTTTTTTTTTTTTTTTTCCCCCAATGCCAATTGAACTGAAAGCGGTACCGG
The DNA here is from genome assembly GCA_903067095.1 of Girardinus metallicus. Classification (NCBI taxonomy): domain Eukaryota; kingdom Metazoa; phylum Chordata; class Actinopteri; order Cyprinodontiformes; family Poeciliidae; genus Girardinus; species Girardinus metallicus. Next base: position 103,601 of record CAEGAE010069127.1, on the reverse strand, counting down.
AGCGTGGCCGTACTCCAAATTACTCATGGGCCCTTGATGGCCTTTTGTATTTTGTCTGTGTCCAAAGTATGCTGGGGTCGGGCTGATAGTTGACAGCAGATGATCCCTTTTTTAATGAGATTTTTTTTTTTTTTTGCTTTCCCAGCCCTCTGTGTCTCGCCTCATGGAGTCACAAGGGAATCAACTTAGTCAGATAGAAGCCCTGAACCATGAACAGAGGAGTCATGGACGCAGCAAGGACACCAGCACAGAGAGAGAGAGAGAGAGAGAGAGAGAGAGAGAAACACCCAAGGAGGAAAGAGGAGAATGGCGACAGATGCAGCAGAGATACTGAATGTGAGGGAGGAGTCATTGTCATGCATCCACATTAATGTTCTTTTCAGGCACACATGAGCAGTGAGAGGTTTGATTGATCACAAGAGGCTTTATTTTGTTCTTCACAAATGTAGGTCTGTTTTGTGTCACATTTAGTTTCCTTAATTGTCATTTTTGTTAGTCTCACCAGTCATATCAATATCCAAATCCTCCGTATTTCAGTTTTCTGGGGTTACGAAGTCATATCCAACATTCAACTAAATTCATTTATAGCACAACCTTGCATTTTTACCTCCATTCACCATCACTGGCATGTACACGCTCAGTTTAGAGTTAAAGTGTTTGTGTCCTGACTCACACGGTTCAGGTTAGGGGGGAAAAACCCACAGCTCACTGCAGCACAGGCGACTTTAGATGCAAAAGCAGACGTACTGATTTTCCTATTTGTCCATTCTGCGCTTATTTGGGAGAGAAACTAGAGCAAGCGGCGGAAGCCCATTTCAATACTGGGTCACACAGCTGGTAAACACATTGGAATCTGGTGCCAAGATGCATGATTGATAGGACAGCAATGTAGGTTGGTTTAGATGATCTTTCACTCCTTAACAGATGGAAATATTTCAGCAATAATGAAATATTTCCATCTGTTGCACAATTTAACAAAAGAAGACGTGGAATTTCTAGACATTGTACAATACTTTCACTATCCTGTGTTTGTATGCTTTGCAAGTCGTAAAAATCATTGTAAAAAATTGTTTTACAACCTTGCCTTTCAAGTGAAAGGCAAGGTTGTCTTTTTTTGGTCTTTTAGTTCACAATAGAAACAATAATTGACCACATCTGAAGCCGTGGAATATGAAAAAAAAAAAAAAAAAAAGCGACAGTGTAGCCAAAAGTTGCTGCAAAGCAGTGATGGTACATGCAGCACCACACCGTATTAGTGCATACACAACGGTGTTGATGGCTGCCAACCTCAATTTCAGGCCATAAAGTGACCATTTAATTGGTTATTTGGCCACTAGTGTGAAGGAAGTCAGGAGAAACCTTGTTTGACTGCTTGTGATTTCTGCTCCAGCATTGTTGCCTTATGCCAGCACATTACCCCCAACTACAGTCACCATAACAGCCTTTGTTCAATCGAGCTGTGCTGTGATTTTGTAAAGAAGTAAAGCCAGTGAATGGAATCAGCTGAAAGTCTTACTTTTCTACTAATGATCAGATCTCGTCTTATCCATCTATGCTACAGTAGTTAACCCCTGCTGCTGTGGTACTCAAAGTCTGTCAGATCATCCGCACTTATTTTTTGCAAATGCTACACCTGTGGTGGTTTGTAGAGGAAGTGAAAATAAATTGATAAAATATGTAATTATTTTGGCTCAGACATTAGGAAAAGCTACGAAGCAACTGAGGAGACAAATTTTCCATAATGCTGGGACAAAAATGTTTTCGACACAGGAAAAAACTAGGGGATCCATACTTTTTACCCTTTTACAAAGCTCGCTTTTTTGCAAAGTAGAATCTTTCTGTGTTGCCCATAAGCAGTCACACACCTATTCAACATATTCCAGTTTCAAAGAAGAAAAAGATTGGATTATCATCATCATGATGACGATCCAATTATTTTTAGTTTCATACATTAACGGCTTAGATAAACAGTCACTTTGATTTATGTATCCAGATCTAATTTTCCAGCTTTTTTTTTAATCTTCAACTATTTCCTAATGGATTCACAAAATTATTTCATGTTTTTTGTTTTTGCCATCTGTCCGACTAAAATCAGGGTAACAAGAGGTACATGGCAACACTAAATGTATGGTAGTCATTTACCTGTTACAATGCATTTATTCACCATTTCTCCATACTGTCAGCCAACCCACCCCCCAACCCCCACCAGCCATTTTTTTATGACTAATGACTTCTGCACAGCTCCAACAAATCTTAATGAGCCCATCTGACAACCTTTATCCTCCACTTAGCCAAAGACCAGGCCCACAGTGGGGAAAAAGTCACTTTGTCCTGGAAACTATTCCCTTCTTTGTTTATCGTATACAGTGAGAGACGTGGAGAAGACGTAGTTAGGAGGAAAAAAATCATGTCGACGGTAGAGAGCTTGTATAATAGTATGGAAACCACATCCTTGTTGCCGATACTGTCCCCCTGTGTGTGTTTGGGTGTATCTCTGTCTCACATCAAGGCGCCTGCTGCTTTTCAAAAGCCTTCTCGATCATTCCTTTGTTCCTCGTTTTTCCTCCTTCCCCTCCCACTTTTCCGTTCTGTCTCTCGGCGTGGCTTCAGATAGAGGATGATGTATGACATCTGTTTGATTGGGACTTACTCGTGAGCGTCCCCCGTTGCCCAATGAAATGCATCTTCGGTGTTTCTTGATATAGTGCACGTCTTGCTTGGATAGAAAGGGGTGTTGGAGATGAGAATGGCGGGGGGGGGGGAACAAAACAGCTTGTTAGGTGAGGACCAAAATGACTTCCTGAGACTATCAACATGCCTGGTGAGAGACAGAATGAAGAGCGAAGGAAAGACACCGGGGACACGAGGGCAGAAAACTCGAGCGAGTCAATTTAGTGTGTGGCTTTGAAATCAGAGGAAAGCCAACACAGAGAGTCATTAAACTGACAGCCTGCTGCCAGAAAGCTCATCGTCTCATTTCCATCTGGTTGATGAACCATCCTAGACTCTTGTCTTCCTTCACTTTGATTTTGTTTCCTGTTTTAAACGTACATCCAAGGATAAAGAACAGGAATCGGGCAGTTTAGCAGCTCTTTGTTAGATCCACTAAAGCAAAGGGGTTTCCTTTGTCAAGGTGAAGTTAACTGACCCCTTTTTACTCATAGTCCTCTGTTAAGTGTTACCTCACAACACAGAGGATGTTCAGGCAATGTGTCCTGATAGTTCAGCTACTGGGAATCATTCACACAGAGAGAGACCAACACAAGAATATTTGGGTGATTGGAACTGAGGAAACAGTCATTTGTAAAATAGCCATTTCTACCTCTTTTTTTTTTTTTCTTTCGTCAGTATCTGCATGACACGTTAATATAATGATGAGCAAAAATCACACGGTACAAAATTCCCAATAAGTCAAAGACAAATTATGTAAAATTAGAAAAGGTAATTATAGAACATCCATCAGCACATTTTCTAAATCCGCTTATTCCATGCAGGATCAGTGAGAGCTGGTGCTGATCTCCAGTGCATGTCATTTTTTATACATATATTGTTACAATTCATATCAGGCAAAGGCTCAGAAGCACAAGTAATGTTTAGAGAAAGGGAAATAATAAGAAGTTTTTTTAAAAAAAGTGAGAGTAAACACTGTCTGCAGTCTTATTTGTTACTTAAAGTTGGGCTAAAATAAATTGGCATGTTTGAGAACCTTGTTTGTCAGCATTATGCCAGTGACATTTATTTTATGTGCCATCATTGCTCTAATAAGAGGAGTGTTCATAGAGATTTTCATTCTTAATATTGTCTGTTTCCTGTTACCATTAAATAACTGGATAACGTTCAAGGTAAAACGTGGGTCCTGATATAGATGAGAAATGTCAATAAAAAGTTGTCATTTTAGTAACTTTAGTAGACTGAGGAGAAAAAATATTTTGATAATTTAATTTGTAAATGCCACACTTCCAACATAGGTACAAATTGATTTTGACTCTGTAATAGTAACTGATGTATTTCAACATGTTTTTAACCAAATGTTGATGTTTTCTTCTGTGGTTAAAAATGACTTTGAATCCCTAAAGATTTTACGGTATTCAGTGCGAATGTGTAGCATTCAAATTAAGGATGAGTGATCGGCTGTTAGCCTCGACTTCAGCATCTCATTTTCCATTTCATTTCCCCGTCTTACACCCTCATCCCTCCCCTAAACCGTTTCTGCATTATGCATGGAGCAGAAAGTGTATCGTAGTAGATATGAAATATGCATGAGGCTTTTTTGTAACGACTCCCCCTCAAAGGAAGAAATAATCCCGTGTTGTCTCTTTGAGGAAAAAGGCGAGGATCAATGAATTGGTCTTCTAAAGGTTCACGTGTCATATCTCTGGTATTTTCTTTAAATGGCACTGGAAATGGGGGGGGGGGAAGAAAGAAGATCGTTTTGCAGTTCGTATGGTGTTGTCGCGCAGGAAAGAAACAGTGGAAAGAAACGGACATGGATTGAAAGGTCAGTGTATGACAGAAAACGGATGGAGGAAGAAAGAGAGAGAGACACAAACAGAGGTGACAGATTATCAAGCAGAAGGAGGCTCCTCTAGAGACTGTCAATAGGAGCAATATCAACTGATTGACTGTGTCACCGTGTCACACGGAGCTGATCTCTGGAGACCTTGTGTGCGTGTGTTTGAGTCACAACAGAGGGGAGGATCGGGGCCTCAGCTGTTGTCAGTACAGGGGGCCACGCGCCTCTTTTGGAAACGCTCCAGAAATCCGGTATTGTGAAACATCAGCCACCACAAAGGAGGGTTGGGGAGTTGCTTTTGTTCCCCCTCCTCTTCCCTAAGCAGTGATTGCATTTGTTTGTGGAGAAACAGGAAATATTGGAAATCGGCGCACGTGTTCTACTAGATCTGGAAGCCAAAGTTGTGGTTGTGAGGATAAATACAGGCTTTTCATACAACGCACCCCCTACTGCCAGCAACACAGCACAGACCCAATGATCTGTAGTAGAGCACCCTGTGTACAGCTGACACAACAAGCACGAGCCTCCCACGGAGACATTTGGAAAGCTTTGTTTGGAAAGTTGCGGTTGGATTATGAATTGGGGCTTGACGGATGGATACATCACAATGTCATTTTTTCGCTCAGGAAATTATTATATTGGCGTGTGTGACAAAAGCACACGCATGCACGACTTCAGACTAAGTTAATTCAAAGTGTGGAGAATTTGTTGTCTTATTAGACATGACTGCTGGTGTATGTGCGTGTGTGACTGTGTGTAAAGATTCATAATGCTTTTAGAGGATGCTGTTTTTTATGTTCTGCTTTAAAAAATCTGCTGCAGATGGTCCATCTGTATTTACAGCCTGTGGTTGATTACTCATTAGGGGTGCTGTGTGTGTGTTGGGTGTGTGTGCGTGGGTGTGCGTGTGTGGTAAATGGGCTTCATGACTCTCACTGAGGATGCCTCCTGCTGTGAACTATGGATGATGGGGATGACTCTGACTGGTGACTGACTCACTTGTCTTGTTAGGCGCTCAGCAGACGACATATCAGGCTGCTTACATTTCTAGCAGATGTGGGCATCTTACTGGAACCACACTGCTCCATTTTTTAAATAATGTTTTGAACTTCAGTGCAGTTTGCTAGGTATATTTAGAAGTGACAAATTCTACTTTCTACTTTTTTTTTGATAATTTGATGCAAACCTAACTGTGTTCAGTAAGAACAAAAATGGCTGCTGCTCATTTTCCCCACTTTGCCAGTTCACATTTTTCCAGTTTTGGAAAAAACTGGATAAACATTTCCAGTTTTTGTCTTTTTGTCCTTTTGGTACAAAAAGACATGATTGGACTTTTTGTACCAATCATGTATCCATTCATATCTAAGGGGATGTTTTTGAACCAGATTTAGCATCCAATGATTCAAATGTTCTGTAATCTGCTCATTGTCAAATGAAAAGGAATACAATAAAATAAAAATAAATATTGTTCAATAAGTAATGTCTTTTTGAGTGGGGCATTCATAGTTACTTAGGGGTTTGTTTGATTAGGGGACATAATCTGTCATATTATGACATAATAACTATGTCATAATATGACATAGCTATTATGTCACATTATGACATAGAAACTATTTCATACTAAATATGACATAGTAACTATGTCATATCATGACATAGTTATTATGTCATAATATGATATAGTTATTACATCATATTCAGTCATATTTATATGTCATAATATGTCATAATATGACATAGTAAGTATGTCATATTATGACAGATTAACGTAGTCAAATAGTGACTAAGTTGCATAGTTACTCAAAGTCAAATGAAGGCTGGACAATAAATCAAAAACAATATATGCTGCATTAGACACATAATCAATATCAATAGATAACACGTCTGATGTAACGTTCAATGATTTCACTGAACTCTGATGCAGAACTTCACAGCATTCTGGAGGATGAAGGCAGAGGAAAGGCTGCAGCTGCTCAACCTCTAACATCAACTAAGCTAAACATCAACAAACACTCACTCGCTCTTTGGTTACCTAGCAACAACCTGATGAGTAACTTGCGCAACAGCAGTTCAAGGTTTTGCCACTGTGCCCCGTAACTGGTTAAAAATAAAAAATCAACAGCATGGAGTGAAAACAGGACAGAAGAGGAAAGGTCACATCACCAGTTTGGTAATATTTAAGATGTTATATTGATAATTATTGATATAGACTGATATGAAACGCTTATATTGTGATACGTTTTTCAGCCACATCGTCCAGCCCTAAGCCAACTTAACCTTTCTCAGATGGAAATCGGAACCATTGTCATTGGAAATTGGGATATAATATAATCTCTTCAGTATGCATAGGCTTGTGCAATAAAAAATGTATAATATTACGTAATCGTAATACATTGCAGACGATAATCCAAACACAAGCGAGAGGCAGGCAGAGTTATGTGAGTAGTGATGACTTATATGAGAAATCCTTGGTTAAAAACAATGAGCACATAAGGAAATGGAAGTTCTTAAACAAAGATGGGTAACCACTGGGTGATTCAGCCAGGGATGAAATTGCTTCTTTTTTTTTGTGTCACACAACATGAACTGTTGGGATCAACAAGCAATTTTTAATGTCAAAGCTTAGCAGAGTAAATAGAAAATTGAGTTTTCAAATGATTACGTGAAAATGCCATCCAATTTGCCCTTTGTGAAAATTCCAAGATGAAAAGTTGAAGCTACAAAATGCTCCGAGTTAGAATTGCAACAAATTAGCTTACAACACAGAAACATGACCAGCTGTGTTACATTTTTACTAATTTCAAATTTTCAAGTTTTAACAGCAGCCCTCTTACATGTGTTTGCCTTGTCTTTGCTTGACTGACGGCTCTAAAGCTCACTGAGAACAGGTTATTAGCCGAGGTGATCAGTGAATCGGCGGAGAGGTTAGCGTTATTGTGGCTTACCTGGGAGCTTCCGTGGAAGCTTTTGTGAAAACACCTACATGTGCCTAAACATGCTCTAAACAAAAGTGGGGGTGGTTGCCATTTCCGAGAGATTTACCAAATTTACTTTGGCAACAAAACGTGAACAACGAGACAAAGGAGAAGAAAATAAATCAACAGAAATATGCTGAAATATATGCGGCATGCTTCATCATACTTTACTCCCTTGATCTTCTTGTGTGTGTCCGCGTGAGGACTGTAGTAGGAATTTTCATTGCCGACGCTTGTGCAAGTAAAATCCCATGTTGTGAAATCCAAGCCTTCCCACCCCGGAAGGAGTCCGATTGCATCTGTGGCGCTCGCTGAGGACACTGTTTACCTCCTGGAAGACACTGCTTGATGATTGGCCCTCGAGTTAGAAAGTGTCTCTGCTGGCCTTTCTTCCTTTTCCATTCCTCCTCTTCTTCTTCTCAGCCCACGTGAGGCCAAAACAGATCGGAAACAGCTGTGAGAATTATTGTGTCTAATAGGAGCCAAGTTTGGGCTTCTCGGTTAGCCTCAGACTCCGAAAAGGCACGCTGCCTTGAAAATCCCCTCAGAGTTTGCCATTCTGCTTTAACTTGGCTGCAAGTTTGCATGTGTGCGTGTGTGTTTTTTGTGCGTGTCTGCAGGGTTACCCATATGCAGTGGATATAGCGTACATTTTGCCAAACGGCGGACCACCAGGCCAGAGGGAGAGAGAAGAAAGGATGCTAACTCATTCTTCTCTTAACTTCTCTACCCACAACACAGTCCATTTACTCTCCTCTTGCCTTTTCAACATTGTTTTGATCCTTCTTCAAACAATAGTACAAACGTTTCAGTTTCTCTTCTCTTTTTTCTTGACCTCTGTCTTTCAGTCTTTCTTTTATTCGGTCGGCTCTTGGCCGAGGCTCAGCTTATGGTCTTCAGCCTCACCTCTCCTCTCGTCACCGATCGCTCTGCTCGGGGGAGAGAAAGAACATTGCAGTTAACCTAATAAGCAGCCGGAGCTGACAGCCAGAGACCATGAGATGATGAGTTCACTGCCGAATTGTTTGGACACACTGAATCACGAGGCAAATTCCAGGCCTTTCTGCAGCTACACGCAATAAGTGTTGCCTTAAAAACGGTCTAGACAATGCATAACTTACTCGATGAGTGCTTTGCTGATTTCATGGAAGCTGTAGTCAGACTGAAAGTCTAATTACCAGTGCTACAAAACACTGTACTAAATCCTCTTTATCTTCTGCTGCACACCTAGCATGAGCTGGCAAGTTTGAACAGGACCACAATCACACAAATACACACATTTTCAGAAATCGCTAAATTGAAAACAAAATGTGCAATAGGATCTAATTGCTTTAATTTATAACTGAATTTTGCCATTAAACTGCCATCATTTAGTTAATTATAATAGTGCAGCTAGCCTGCAGGCCACCGCTTAGCAGACTTGCTGATCGTGGCTAATCAGCTGTAGTTTTAAACCATTGTTGGCATAAGGAGTCATTCTGAGGCAGATAAAAACAGAATTTTATACCACTTATCCCAATTTGGCTGCATTATGCAAAATGGGGGCATCAGAAGCAGCTTGTATACTTCTGAGTAATGACAGTACCTAATGTCCCACAATAGGAGTTTTATTTTCTCCTTTTGACACCAGCACATGTTTTTTGACACTCTAACACAAATGCCAAGAAAAGGAAACAGTCTCACAGCAGCTTCAGTGTACTTATCCATGAGAAGAGCCATAGGACCATTGTTTTACTTACACCTCTACATTCTCATCATATACAGACGATGGTAATCAAAGATGCTATATTAATGATCATCCTTCTTTTCTGCACTGTACAGCTCGGCTTTTAAGCAATCACCTTTGATCCTTGTGATGTTTTTGGCTGCCTCAGCTTCTGCCTCTGAGTGCCTCTGGCTCGTACTTCCCTCTCTCGGTGGGACTGTGGAAGTGATTGATAACTTCATGTGTTTGTCAAAGACAGAGGGAGATGAGTGTATGACCCATCCTCTCGGTTACAGAGATTAGGTTGCGGTTTATTCGTGGACACGCCTCTTCATTCATGTCTTGTTTTTAAGCATTAAAATATTCAAGTTGACTTGTTGGTACAGATGTGTAAAAATCTTGCAGGATAATCTGTCATATAAAAAAAATTATCACCTTTATTTTGAGAGCATTTTTTTTCTTTTTTTGGTTTGGGGAAAAAAAATCTTTTTAAGATTTGTCAAGACGTCTTCTAACTCCACTTCTTGTCCTGCCACTTTTGAACTCATTTGCGCTTCTATTCGTCTGAATCGAATAACTGGGTCATCAGTAGGGCCCTGTAGAAGTTGACTGAGCGCTGAATAAGTAGTTCTGCCATTTGATTCAGGGATGGGTCAAAAAGTAGCAGAACACCACCAGATCTTGAGGACTGAATCCCTAACCGTTACTGAAGGATTCGGTAACGGTTGGCAACAGTGAAGTTTAGCAACCTCCACACGTTTTGTTTACGATGTAGAACAGAAAAGTTTTTTTTTTTTTCCTGGCGTGTATCCCAAAGAACCAGTTTGGTGTGTAGAGAGTTTAACGGTTGCTATGGCAACTTTGTGAAACCAAGAAGCCACTCTTCAGAGCAGTTCGCTAACAGTGATCAGTAGAGATCTTTATTAGCTCCACCTGCTCTACATCCTGCTCACTGTGTGTTGTGGGGAGATAAACTTCAAGCCAAGTTTCATAGTTCCCATCTGCTTTACTTGAATGGCGTGTTATTTTGTGTTCCGGCTTGCAAAAGGTAACCAGTGTGTCATGTCATGTCTAGTACCTCAGGACAACAATATGTTAAAGATTACTAAAAGCTCCAAAATATTAAATCACCTTCAGAGTAAAGTACAAGTAAAAAAAAAAAAAGAGAAAAGTGACATTTGATTGGCATGGTTAGTGGTGTCAGTGGGTATTGCGCAAGGGATTTTCTTTCTGCTTTAAAGTTTCTCAAAATAATTAACATTTTTATACATATTTTTTTTCCTGTCACGACAAGATACTACCTAGCATATTTTAGATACTGTAGATCTTTGTTCTAGTTTAAGTTATGTGGATTACAGCAAGTTAACTTCCATAGCAGCAGAAATGAAAACATGAAATCCCATGGTTTGAAGCTCGTAAATGGTTTGACCTTGAGAAATATTGTCATTTTCTGAGTCATTTTAGGTTGATAAGCTAGATCATTTTTCTTTTGCATCCTGGCCCCTGCTTGATCCTATTATTTCTTTTATTTTTATTTTTCCACTCTCATTTCTTAAGCGTGTTGTGCAGAGTAAATGCTATTGTGAAAGCCTGCGCCTTTCCTAAGCAGAAACTACACAACAGGTCTTTGTTGTCAGGTGTGGACAGGCTCCAGCCCTGCTTGTTCTCCAGAAATACCTCGAGATTTACCGCTGCAGCTACACGTTCACGAGAACAGTAGGCGTACAGTGTCAGCCGCACAGACACGGTGACGATGTTCTAACCACATCACACTGACGGTTCCAGAAACGTCAAGCTGGAAAAGTATAGCAGAAAGATTACACTTTCTCCATGTTCCAATTTGTCTTGTATTTTTTTTCTCTGACAAATGAGTGGCAGAGTGGGAGGATGGAAACCCTCTTCCACAGACAACGCTCTCCAGCCAAGGTTAGTTTGGGGTTTAACATCCTAAGACTCATTACAAAGACACAGTCAGTTTATGATTTAAGTTATCCGCTGCACACTGAATGAACATCAGTTCAGGCTTTTCCATAAAGTGCTCCTGCAGATGTTTCCATAGAGTGCTGCCGCTGCAGGATTTACAGCGAAAGCAGACTGACAAACTGCTGAACAGGGAATACTGCTCGAGTATTATGCTAAGAATGTAAGGAATTATTTCTGTACAGCTGAAAACACCCAATTTGCAATAAAATGTGTGTTGCTAAAGCTCGGTTGTTTCCCATTCATGCAGCATTTCTTTTGATATAATAGCTCAGCTGTCATCAACACAGTCCTGATCTACTGTGTGCAAAAGAAAAGACACGTTACTCCTGCTGAAGTCTCGCAGTGCATGCAGAGTGCTGTGAAAATGCATATCTCCTTTGCAGTTCCCTTATGTTTTGTCATGCAGGAAATTGCAATAGTAGACTTAAGATATTTTGAGTAAATACAAAGTGTGGCTTTCCAAAAATTATTTTACTTGTTGAGGGAAACAAAAGCAAGAATTTTCTTTTTTTGCTGGCCCTATATGTGTTGTATGACAACAATACCTGCCATGAAACTTTGGCAATAAAAAGTCTTTCACATCATCGTGAAGGAATTTCAATGCTTTTGTTTTTGGAGAATTATTTTAATTCAGCCACAGAGGGGGGATTCCAGCATGAGCGGCCTTTTGAAGACCACTCAAACTTAAATCTGAACAAAATTTAAGTTTGGAATTGGTTGCAAATCTTTTTTATTTTTTATTTTTAGCCAATCAGAGGTGGACTTCCCACATAACCATAGTGCTTGAGCTTAAGGTCACAAACTGATAGCCTGACATTTTATACCAGAAAGCAGAAATAATTCATTAATTTCAGCAGTTGTCCAGAACCTGCAGGAGGCGGGGGGCATTATTTAAAAAAAACATTTTTTTGAGCTGGAGTGTTCCTTTGATTGCTATGACAGCACCTATTTACGCAAAGCATGGAGCTACAGTCCCTGCTTCACAAAGCGCCCCTCCCCTCTCTGCTCCTAAAGACTAGTGGCAGGAGCAATTCGCAAAAACAAAACCTTCGGAACAGCGCATCTGCTGAGTTTATTATATGAGCTACTTCTTGGTCCAACACTTCCAAGAATGGCTGTAAACGGAAGTGTTGTGATATTTTGCTGAAGGCAGAGTGTCAGAGTAACAGCTTCCTAAAGAGACAAAGGCCAATTGCAAAGCTTAAAATTGTAATTTTAAGTTTGATATAAACAGCATTTTTATAATAACTCTCAAGGCAGCATAGTTGTTTAGTCATGTAAACATATCGGCAGACTCGAAATGTGTTATGCAGGAATTTGAAAGCACTCAGCATTGTGAAGTTTCATTTTATCGGGTTTTATGCCTTTTTCAGATTCTCTGCAGGATCCTCCTCAGTTTGAGGTCTGAACTTTTACAAAAGTCTTACTATTTTTCTCAAACATTAGTTTGTAAATCTGGAGCTCTGCTCATTGTTTCATGTTACATGACCCTGTTTGAGCCAAGCTTCCGCTGTCAGGCAGATGACCTCACATCAGACTCTTAAATTTAAACCCCCCTTGGCTTACAGAGGAGTTGGCAGTCGACCCAACTTCTTTTTTTTTTGTCCAATTTTTCCAATCACGTTCCGTAGCTCCAAAACAACCTCCAAAAGTATGCCTTCCCACCATTGAACTTCATGACTGGTATTAGATGTTTGTGCTGTGTTTGATTTCACCAAACAATGCTGTGGATTATGCAACCAAACATCTCTGCTTTGGTCTTGCCTGTCTGTCTCAGGGCAACAACATTGTTGTAGGGGTCTTGTGGTTAATTCAGATGGAGATTTTGTAAACCTGAAATGTATTATGTTCTTCTGTTTTTTAACCCAATAAAGTTATTGTTGCTGACTATTGTTTCGGCTGTACCGTTAATGGCATTAATATGTTAACTGAGGTCTGCAGAGTCTAAGACTTGGCTCAGAATAAACTTTTTCTGTGACAGTTTGAACATTTCCCTCTTGTGAATAATCTTTCTCATTGTATCATAGACGGATGAACTGTAACAGTTTTCTTTGAGAGACTTTGTTGTCTTTAATCCCTGGTGTTTTCGTAAAAACCCACCCAAAGGTTTTAGAAAGCCCAATGAGCCACTCTGCTTTTATATATTTGCTCACTCTTGCTGATGCCCAAATAGATACAAAGACATAAACATATGTGAATGTTTAATGCTGGAATGTTTTTTATTTTTTTATATGGACTAACCTTTCTTTAAGTCCTCTGTGATCTTGTAAATCTTCAGATGAAGGTAATTTGGCTTCCTGCTCTCACATGATGTCAGCACAGAAGAGTGAGAGAACATTTATGGGATTAGTCTGAGCTGGGAATGAGCTTCGAAAGAAACTCTTGACTGCTGTTGGCAGGCAAAGGGTGGGGTCAATGTTGTGGACTGTTTGGCTTCTCGGCAACCAGTCTGGTGGTCAGCTGTGATCACTTCATTTGTTGAAAAGCTTGTCCATTCAGGGACTTCCTTTGGACACTCACGCTTTCACCTCTGACCAAGACCACTTGTCTCCTCATCGTCACCTCAACTTAAAGTATTATTTTCTCCCATTTCTGGGGTTTCTTGTTTGCTGTTCTAAGACATAAACATAGTTGTTTTTTTTTTCAATAAGTGAACAGTATCGAAATTTTTGTGTCAGAAAAGGAAACTTGTAGCTAATCTGCTAGCAAACTCAAAGCACTTTCAAAGGATTGTTGAGCCTCTAAATGGTCAACAGTAGGCTGCAATCAGATGATAGAAAATTACTCAAAGATCAGTTTTCAAATAGTACAAAATGTACTCCTGATGCACGGACCTCAGAATGAAACAGACCTCAGAACACTGTTTCATATTCATATTCATAAAGGTCTAATATGAACCAACAAAAACTACAGATGTATGACATGATGGTGTGAATGGATCAGCATCCTGTCCTCATACCTTCCTTTAGGTATAACTTTTTTGATGAAGTTCATCTAATGGGTTAGGAAAAATTGATGGAGGAACAGCAAGTAAGACAGCAGCAGAAAAGAGACAAGGAAAAGTCGGTTTGGAGGCGTCGCCTTGTCATTTCAGCTGTTGTGATTTAAGTGAGCTGCCAACATCTCACAGCTGTGCCACATGCCTTCCTTATTTTTAAACCAGGCCCTTATATCTAAACTTCCAGGTCCAGTCCGCATGTCAGCCATTGTTTCTTACAACACACACACACACATGCGTGTATATGTCTGTGATTCCCATGTGCTTTAACCTGCACATGCCAGAATGGCTTGTCTAATTCTGCATACCAACGCCACTGAGTGTGTCAGCAGAGAGCTACATATATATAGAAGTACAACGAGGTTCTAATGGATGGTACTGAAGGCTCCTTGAGTCTCGTGATTGGATCACATTAAATGTGACAGGTTTAGGAGCAGTTTGCATGTGTGAGGCCCAGTGCTGGCCCAACTGTTCGTAATAGTGACGTGAACTTGTTTGGAGACTGACAGAGTGCATTCCACACTGACATGCTGCTGGCAACGCCGTGTGAGATGCTGGTCAGTCGAGTGAGGGCTTCAAAAAGAAGCATGGATTTATTGCAAAGTTAGCTCTGTAGCTTTATGAGCTTAATGCAGTTCACGGTAAATACAGATGGCTTTTGAGCAGCCACCTAGTGTAAAAGCAGCTCTATAAAAAGCTATTTACAGTATGCTAAGGCTTTGTAAGTCCGGTACTCACCCTTCAGGAAGACACCACAATGTCACTCTTCTGTTAAGCCTTTAACAATATTTTTTACCTGCGTTGGACTGAGAAGTAGCTTGTATGATGAGCTCAGCAGATGCACAGTTCCACGGGGTGTTTGCCAATTGCTGCTGGTTAGTCTGAAGGAGTTGAGTGGTGGTGGCCCTGCATGGGTTTGCCCATGTAGGTCCCATGTAGGCAGTGACCGTACATGGGCAAACCCATGTGGGGCCACCATGGAAACCGCGGACAAACCCATTTGGGACCCATATGGTCTGCCCTCTTTTTTCCCTACAAGGGGCTCACCTAGGTGTGCTGGCTGGGGAAGCTCAGAATTTTGGAAACTGCAGCTCCAAGGAGGAGCTAGGCCTCTAAGGCGGAGTTAAGTCCACCCAGGCGTTTTGACCATCTGAATGGTTGTCACTTGAGTTTAAAGGATTTCTCAGACATTCATGAAAGAATCAAAGCAACACTACAGATATGTTTTTGATGAGGGAATAACATTATAACATGATGTAAAGTCAAAAGAAAAACAATTTTACATAATACTGTCCCTTTAAAATATTACAGCAAGATAACCAATAGATGTTTTAGGCTTTGCTATTCACTACGGAAGCAAAAAACCGTGATATTAGACCATTACTAAGCATTTTCTTTTCACTAGAGCTAGATTAGTGAAGTAATGCCCAATTTTGAGTTGTAAAAATTAGAAACCATGATCAAAAGGGCTTCAGCTAATGAACTTTTAGGTCCTACTTGTCCTTAACTGTGCATTTCTGACAAATACTACTTAACCAGTGCCAATTATTTAGTGTACTGGTGACTAACATTTTTAAATACCAAAGTTCAAATATGACAGAAAAATTTCAGCGCGTTAAAAGTGTCCTTTTAGTATTTAACTTATATTGTTAGTCATCTCCCTTGTAGTAAGCATTTTTTAACCCTACTAGTTATCGGCAAACTGTGAGGATTATTAGTTTAAACATGTTTTTTTATGGAGGATTTATTCAGAATGCAAGACAAGACTTTTTCTGGTCTTACAAAAAGTACACCAGAAGGTGTGGAGAGGGTCAGTGGTGGAAAGAAAAGAGAAGGGCGAATAAAATTTTGAAAGTGAGGCATTCTGTGAGTGTGGCGATTGATCTGGTAAGTGAGTGATGTCCTGCCTCACCCATAAGCCCCATCCTTCCTCCTGCTGTTTGTCCTACTGCCTCTGTTTGTGTGCTGCGAACCAATCAATATGGAGGAGTTAGCTCTCAGCAGTGTATCAGCTTAGAGCCGTATCGATTAGTCTTATTGATTTTAATCCTTATTATCTTTCATCATCTGAATTCCTAAAAGGGCAGTAAATGCGCCACTCATCTGCTTTCCGTTTTCGTCTTCACAATCAAAGCTGCGGCTTCTCATTACATCCGTGGCTTTAATGCCGTGAAGATTGTACGTTTCATGTTTGCTGTTAACGTTGAATTTCAGAGAACCCCCCCTCTGCAAAGTAGATTTTTTTTTTCAAACCCAAAATGCATGCTTGACTATAAAGAGGGCAAACTTTACATAGGAACAAGATCACATCATTAGTGAGGAATGTAAGGGGAACTGCCGTCAGATGTAGCAGCAATATAAAAGAGGACCAGCCCAGCTGAAACCAAATCTACACTTAATGATCCCGATACAAGCTATCTGCCTTTAGAAGCTAAATAAAGCTTAAAGTTTAAAAATGTAAGATATGTGATGAACTTACTTTTTTTTTGTCATGCCACGTGGAAACTATTTTAGCAAATAATTATACAATTCATTTGGCAGAAATTCAGATAATCACTTCTAATGGGTTTGTTTACAGCTTCTCAAATTTAGTGGTGAAGTTCCATCACTTTCCTCTTTCACAAAACGGTTCCACTACAAAACGGCAAGACAATGGCAATAATTATAATAACGGCACAGCATTGTGCTTGATGCACCACTCAGTTGTAGTCTTGGTGTATTTTGTCTTATACCCGCTGGCCAGCTGGTGGAATAGACAGTTTGTCATTCCCATATCACATCTTGGAGCTGCAAAGCCAATTTAACCGTTCCATGAGTCACGGAGACTTTAAACGCTCAGTTGCAGTTAATCTGTTGACTGGGGTGGCAATTAAAAGGTAACGACAGAGAAAGTGTGTAATCAGACATTTTGATGGGGAACAGTTGGGTTCAGTGGTTGTTTTTGCTTTTAAATCTATCTCTGCACCGTAATTTAATTGCAGCATATCACTGTTCTCTGTATTTATCTAGCGTTTTAGAGGTGTAGGACGATGTGCAGCTTTTATCATATTTATCAGCTTGACTTTTATGTGTGTTTTCAACCGTAGCACATGTTTCTGTGGCACGAACGTCACAAGTGTAGCAGCAAAGACACAATTACATCATTACATGAAATCGTGCTACACCATCCATACGCTCTGTCTGCGCTGATGAAGATTTACTCACCTCAGCATGCTGAACTGTTCAGCTATTGGCTTAATAGTTCAGCCACTAGCTGAATTATTTTCCTGCTTTGGACACTTGCAGACTATAATACTTGTGGTTATATTTCCAAGAATAAAGAAGTAAAACAAAATGATGATGCCACAACAACAGTAATGTTCCCTGTTATGATTTGAGAAGAGACAATGAATTTGACCTCTTTTACCCAAATACACACACAATGCAAAACAATGGCAGGTCAAAACCAACACACATACTTCAAAGATGGAATCAGACCTCATGGTAGCCCAAATGAAGTTAATTTATTCACATTTACACACTTTGACATGCTTTTTTTTCAACCTATAGAAGTCAGTTTGACAGCAGCTTATATAAAGATTGAAGTTTTTAATTCTGCGTCTGTGTGCTTTTCATGTTTGCTCAAATTGGCCTGGTCTTTCATCTGCATAAACCCACACCTACATTAAACACTCTGAGGGTGAAGAGTGCAGCCAGATAAAGCCAGCTGCCACTCATCTCTGCTAAGCACATCCCCTGATAAGGTCGACCACGAGGAGATGTCGGCACTCAGGAGCTGTCCGTCAAACACAGGATTCTGTTTCCGCCCACTTCACAAAAGAGAGATGAGAACGATTGTGGATGGGGGGAGGAACGAGTGAGAAAGATAGAGCCCAGGAGAATAATGATTGAGACAGATGACTGAAGAAAGGGAGGGAGTCGACATAAATGAAATGTATAGAGAGAATCCAAGCTACCATTCCACAAATGAAAATGCAAAAAAAAAAAAAAAAGATAAGTAAAATTCATAAATGTATTCAAGGAGTCTGACCTTCCACCTATTACTTCCATTCTTCCCTCTACCCGTCTTGTTTTCTTTGTTTGCTCCCTACACCTTGATTAGGTCACACAGATTAAATTAATTACCATGAACATCTTTCAGAATTGAATTTTAGTCACGCTGAGACACATGCAGAACAATAGCACGTTGTTGGAAAAAAAAAAAGAATCACTCAACATACTTTTGGTAAACACAACCCAAATTCAGAAATGTAGCAAAACAAAAGACCTAATAAGAGCAGTTGTTCCTAGAAAACATGACGGCTGTGTGGTCACACGTTGACATCGGTAAAGAATGACGCCACTCAGTTAAACCTCTGACTGAGCATTTATATCACTCTTTAGTAATTTAAAAAATAAATACATACATTTTTGTTACATTGTTCTCCAATGTCAAGTTATGAGTGATGAAGGAGTCTCCAGATGTCTCCTTGCCCAATCTCTTGACATGGTTGTGGAAGTGACCCGAGTGGAGTGGCGTCAAGAATTCATTACCCATGAAACACATATCTGTGTTTCATGGGATGTGCAGCGATCCTCCATTTCCTGTCTGAGCTAATACGGAAATGCGGCACATAGCTGAGTTCTGAGTTAGCAACAAGCTAATCTGATTTTGGTCCAAACCACCTCGTTATTTTCACATTGTACATGAGCCACTCTAACCACTAAAAAAAAAAAAAAAAAAAAGAACAACTTACTACCTCACACACAATTTTATCCCAGAACTTCTAGTTGTTGAAGTAGAATTTGCATTCATCGCACAAAATACTCTCTCACTTGGTGGAGAACAGTGACGAACTAGTGTGGTACGCTCAGTTGGGTGAATAGCTTTTGATTTGTAAGTATTATGTGGGATTCTACTCGGTGACTCAGTCGGCAGCTATAGCCTCTGGCTCCAGCTATGATCCATGTGTTAATACTTCAGAGTCATAAGTCTTCTGCTGAGGCCGCTCTTTGCCAGTCCCAGGAACAGCTGTGAGATGAGGAGCGAGAGCGTGAAAGACACACTGTAGAGTTAAAAAGTGTCACCTGGACTAGTCTCGTACATGTCTGGAGGTATTTCTGTTGAGAAAGTTGTTTTTTTTTTCAACTCAAAGATGTCATGACTTGGCTTGAGCTGGTATGAGATTCTGTGAGATAAACGTCATCATGTCATGGTTATTTCTCAAACTGTTTAAATACGTATAAATCCTACCGCTGCTAAAATTGTGTTATTGGTTACTACAATTGTAATCTTGTCATTAATCGTTTTTATTAAATGTACATTTGATTTTTATACATGCTTTCTGAATGTAGTTGCAGGTTTCAAGTAGGGGTGTAACAAAATTAAAAAAAAAAAGCACAATACACAAATTGTGATTAAAAAAATAAAAAAAAAGAAAGAAAATATTTTAACAATACACACACAACCTTCATTTTAAAATATCTAACCGGTGTAGAACTTACCAGTCACATTTTGATTTGATCATTTTGTGATTTTAATGTTTGTGGAGTTCTAAGGTTCTCCCTTTTTATGTCTCCCAATGCATTATAAAGGCTTTAAAACCTCAAATTTTGTTCAGAGTATGATTATCTAATTTAAATTTAATCAGTCGTAAAAATTCCTACATTGCTGTAGAGTTGATCAAATGCAAATCCAGCAATGTTTCTATGAATGGTTAGCCAGTTGCGGTGTCCTCAGTGTTTTTGCCAGCAAAACAAATTACTATCACACAAACAATTTGACTTCTTTGGTGCTTTATTTTTCCAAGACAACAAAATCTGTTTCCCTAACACCTTCCCCTTGTTTCCAGCAAAGGGAATGTGTGGTAATGTTCTTTCAGCTAGCTTAGAGGCAGTGCATAAAAGTCACTAAGTGGAGAGGAAGCACTAAATTCTTTAATGCTCAGATAAACCTCAGTTAAAACTTGGTAATATTCAGTCCCATTCCAGTTCACTTTGTATGGGCAAAATTCATTAAAAACCATTAAGAAGCTTAACGCTTAGCTTTAAATATTTTAAATTTAATGACTGGTGTTTCAAGCCAGTTTTTATCTACACCAAAAGCTTTCTGAGGATGACACCCTGAGTTGGGAAACTCCAGGAGTCAGTAGAGCCTCTCTTTTACTGATCACTAAAGAGAATAATGCATTTACATTGTAAGGGAACATGCTATGTTCATGTTCCTAACAGGCAAAGAAAGCTCCAGTCTCTTTGACATCTCATTAAAAAAATTTAAACCACAGGAACAGTATGACGTAAAAGTTTCGAGTGTAACTTTTTAAAACCTAATCATAGCTAACAACCCATTGATAGGTGTGCCTATCGTTGAATATTGAAAGGACTTTTTTTTTTTTTCCACCCTTAAATATCAGGCATGCAAAGTGTCTCTTAGTTACCCTGTTGCCTGGGAACTTTTCGCTCTGTCTTTGTGGCAACATGCAGAGAAATCAGACTTGTGTTCTCTCTTTATATCCTCTTTATAATGCTGAGTTGCCATAAATACAGAACTTCAAGGAGGCCTTATGGTAATTCACCCAGCTTGTGGGGCAACAAAAGCTTTAATTAGGCAGAATGCCAACCATATGGGACAGCAGGTAGGCCTCCTGCATGTGTGGTCCAAACACATACACACACGCACGCACTCACACAGATAGACTCTCCAACATGAACTTCTTGTACATGTTGATGCAAGTCGTTCAGTAAAAGTGCTCTAAACAACCCGACACAAAACTCCGTGTAGAGATTTGGTGGTAAAAATTGAGGCCTCCGCAATAGTCATTGTAAAATACCGAAGATAATTTAGTTCATTCAAGCCTTTAGCCCTTTGAGATCTCAAGATAAAAAGGGCATTATAAATAAAATCTATTATTATTATTATTAAACCTCTAGGTTTACATTGTGGTTTCAACATGTATTGTGTGACTTAATAATACGCCTGGTCTTTGCACAGCACAGTGGAGTTGGCATTAATCCTAAATCAGAAGCTAAAGGCAAAATAAAAAAACACACACACAAAAAAGAGAGACTCATAAATCAGGTTTATTTATTTTTTAATTTTTTGCTTAATCTGTTCGGAAGCAGTGTGAGACTACCAGACTGAGTTTCTTTAAAGTTTTGTGTATTTTTGACAAACTATAGTTAATCCGTCCACTGAAATCTCCTGTGCAGTCATTCAGCCACCGTGAATGACTGCCACCAGTGCAAGAACTAAAAATCCATTTAAACATAATTGCTAAAAAGACTTGTGAGAACATTGCGAGGAAATCGGTTTACTCATTAGTTTATCGCCGAAAACAACATGAAGAAAAGTGGTTTTGAAAATGAAATACCTTACATCAAAACACAACAATGATATTTTTAATATTAGCTATTGTGCTTAAATAAATGCCTGGATAATATGAACTACTTGTAATGATGTTCATAGTGATTATCATAGCAAGCCGTCTTTATTTTAAACTGAGCACCGTCTCTCATATTCTTCCTTTAGGTTTATGTGGTTGCTTCTCACCTGGGAGGCGAATTGGCCAGCAGAACAGAAACTGTCTGGAAATGCGTTTGTGTGTTCTGGCAGAAAACCTCTGAGTTTTGGACAGAGCCCTGCTAACTGGCTTCCTATGCCTTCACCAGCTATTGTTTTAGCAAATTGTCTCGCAAATTTAACTCTCTGTTTCAAAAAAAAAAAAAAAAGCAAAGTTAAATCCCTCTACAAACTCCTTATTTTCTAAAATGTCAAACAGGTTTTAACGGGTATTGAACGGTTATTGTCCCAATCGATTATTACCCGAGACAGTAAAGTCACAGAAGATTGTTGGAAGCCAACACGAGAAAGGTACAGTATTTACCAATAAAAACAACATCTACGAATTTTCTAATATCTTGAAGCTCTGCTTGATGCAAGTCTCTCCTTAAAACAGACCTGTTCCAATACGCCCACTGTTTTTTTGTGAAAGGTTTTCCATTAGTCGCTTTGTGTGTGTGTTTTTAAAAATGGCAGATTTAAGTCTTGTAACTGAATCTCTGTTGTGAGACCAGCAGTCTACTGACGTTGCATTTTCAGCTGGATTCGGAAAAACAAAAAAAATTGAGTCAAGTTACAGTGGGGAAAAAGTATTTAGTCAGTCACAAATTGTGCAAGTTCTCCCACTTAAACAGATGAGAGGCCTGTAATTGACATCATAGGTAGACCTCAACTATGAGAGACAATGAGAAAAAGAAAATTCAGAAAATCACATTGTCTGATTTTTAAAGAATTTATTTGCAAATAAGGGTGGAAAATAAGTATTTGGTCAATAACAAAAGTTAATCTCAATACTTTGTAATATATCCTGTGTTGGCAATGACAGAGGTCAAACGGTTTCTGTAAGTCTTCACAAGGTTGGCTCACACCGTTGCTGGAATGTTGGCCCATTCCTGCAAGCAGATCTCCTCTAAAGCAGTGATGTTCTGGGGCTGGCGACGGGAAACACGGACTTCCAACTCCCTCCAAAGGTTTTCGATGGGTTGTGGGCAGGTGTTTTTTATACTGTTAATGAGTTCAAATAGATGCCATTGATACAGGTAATGAGTGGAGGACAGAGGAGCCTCTTAAGGAAGAAGTTGCAGGTCTGTGACAGCCAGAAATCATGCTTGTTTGTCGGTGACCAAATACTTATTTTCCACCCTTATTTGCAAATAAATTCTTTAAAAATCAGACAATGTGAATTTCTGAATTTTCTTTTTCTCATTTTCTCTCATAGTTGAGGTCTACCTATGATGTCAATTACAGGCGTCTCTCATCTTTTCAAGTGGGAGAACTTGCACAATTGGTGATTGACTAAATACTTTTTTCCCCCACTGTATCTCCACTCTGGTACAGACAGTGAGGTGCTCAAACAACCATCGTTTCTTACAGCCTTAAATAAGGGAGAGTAACATTTTCTTTTTCTAAATTCCAGCTGTTTGCCTCCTGCTTGTTGTTCCTATTGTTTTATTTCGAAGCAAAAACAGATTGGACTATTTGGCCAGCGAAACCCGTAATGCAGATATATGGAGGGCGAGACTTTTTTTGGAGGTTGCTCCCCAGCATTGCTCTCACTGTGACCTCCACAAACAAAAGCGTCTGTCCTGTCTGTTGACACAGAACAGGCAGTGAAGGACTCCCTCTCTGAAAGACATAAAAAAGGAGAAACACGGTTGTGAGCCACTGACTTTCACTGGCTTCCTGCTTTTTTATGCCAATTTTATTCTTATTATACCATGAGAATCTCCTACCTCGTCTAGCCCACAGTGATATCTGGGATCTGAACTGGACACGCACCAATTGTTGTTATTTTTTTTTCCATCACACTGTCATCCACCGTTGACCCTCCAAATACACCTTCATCCTGATCAGGTGAGGATTCATCGGGGTACAACGGCTTGGCCAATTTGGTAGACGAAGGTCAAACTCAATTATAGAGGCAGGAGAGGGAGGGGTGCCGGGGGTAAAAAAAAAAAAGGATAAGAAGAGCTGGAGGGAGCTAATGAAAGCGTGGGAGGATGGGTCAAGATGGAGGGACGCAGTGGATTAGTGATAGTTAATTAAAAAATAGTCAGCGGGGTACAGAGTGAAGGTTAAAGAAAGGTAAGCAACAAGGAAGGGGCGATTAGACAAGCGTGTAGAAAGGGAAGTGTCTGCTTAGGGGAAAAGAGGAGGAAGGTTCCACAGAGGGCAGATGAACTGAGGCAGGAAGACGGGGCGAGGCTCCGGAACGATGAACTCTCGAAGCCGTAAGCGTGGATAGGAGACTGCAGGGAGGAGATGAGCGGGGTCCTGAGAGAGGTGCCAGATCTGTCCCGGGGGTGATGAATGAGGCCATAATGAAGTATCTTTGGTCTTCTGCCTCCGCCGCTGGCCGGAGAATAACCGCAGCTTTGGCACGGCCGCAAGACCTACTTAATCACAGCCAGGGAAGCAAATACACACACACACACACACACACACCCCCACGCACACAGACAGAAGTTTCACCACACTTTTCTACACACTAAAACCTATGACAGATTATACCTTCCTTCTTACCTCCCACACACACACCCACACACACACGCATACTCACGCCTTTACCTTCATTTTGTTTCCGTCTCGCCACCATGACCAGGGGTGGCAGGAGTGTGGGTTTTAGTGAAGCAGCCCATTGTTCAGTGTGACAGGCTGGTAATGCTCCAGGACATTTTGTTTTGTGTTCATTCTTTTTTTCTCTTTTCTTGCCCAGACTCACATGTGTGAGTGATGGAAATCAAGACAAATACTACATTCTTCCTCTTCGGTAAACAAGTCATGTTGTCTTGCGGTTCTCGCCGCCATCACCGGCATACACACGCAAACATCAGCACGCCTACGCACACACACCCACACACACGCCCACACACACACCGCTATGTCAACCTGCCAGTTCGTCGCTGTGCGAAGAACAATGCGTCTTCAGTGCAAAGAGAGAAGAAGCCTGGGTTGGTCAGCCACTTGTTTACATGCGTCTGCGCTCAAGTCTGTACGCTCGTTGTGTTCATGATCCAGAGGATCAACAGACATCTGCCACTTGCGTGGAAGGTCTGGGAGAGGATGTCAAATTAGGGCGCATATAGATTAAAATGTTTGCTCTATGTAAATGAGGTAGCTGTGCAAGACCCGAAGTAGATCTCGATGTTTCTCTGAGGTTCAGATGTCTGAAATACAGTGACGTCAGCCGTAAATCGTAGTAAGAAGCGACGCTGGAAAAATCTAAACACGGCTGTCGGTCTGTGAAGATCCCAAAGATTAGAATGAGAGTTTAAAACATTAGCCCAGACTTATGTATGTATGTGTAGATGAAAACGGTGTCTTGTGTTCAAGTGAAAGGACAAAAGGTTTTGAAAATTACTAATTAAAATCTGAAAAATTTTGTATGAGTTCATATTCAGCATTCCCTGAGTCAAAACTTCATAAAACTACCTTTGGTTCCAATTAAACCTGCACTTTTTGGGGGGGTTATTTACCAAATTTGCACATCCAAAGACTGAATGTTATACCCGTCATTCTTTGTGGAAGCTCAGTTAGATCTGACAGTGTCTGTGACCCACAATTTTCCACCTGAGTTTAGGTCTGGTGGTCATTCTGTCACACAAATAGCTTTAATAGTGGCTATATGCTTACTGTTTCTACAAACAAAGTTTTCCACAAGCAAGGACCGAAGTGGATCTTGATGTTTCTCTGAAGCTACATTTGATGACATTTTTCTGTCTATGGGTATCAAATGCATACCTCTCTGTTTAGAGATTTATTTGAAAGAAGTCTGGAAACTTCATGTATTCTCTCCCACCCCACTTTTTTATGCATTACATATTGTTGGCCTATAACACAAAACCCATCTAAGTCTGTGATTCCAAGCTTCAGCGAGGCTAGGTACGTCTCCCGTAGACGCTCAAGATGTCTTGTAGATCTGATATGTCCCTTCACGGTGTTTCTCCTGCTGTCTTTTCTTGATGTGACTAACAAAAGCGTACCAGAGACCGAACAGATGTTGTTTTTGAATTTCAAATGCCATTCAGTGCGATTGGGCTTGCGGTTCACTGTGCGTTTTTCCTGGAGGTCTCTGGAATGTAAGTCCATGTCAACAAAGTGCGGGGGCATTCGGGGGAGAATCTGGAAATGTCCCCCTCTAGACGGGGGCCTGCGTGCGGTTGCTTGCCTCCACAATTGCGCAACAGGCACGCAATCAAGATGAACGCCGCCGAAACCTCCCGTTCACCCCCAGATGTTGTAATAAAATATAACGACGCGCATTTTTTGCTGAGAAGCGACTTCTGCTCGAGCTGCACTCTATTATTTTTAGTCAGCAACATAAATGAAATCCTCCTCTGGAAACAACTGAAAGCATTTGCTGCATTTATCTGCATATCAGTTTATGAAATAAGATTCTGGACTTGCACTAAGCTAATCTTCACTGAGCCCTGCAAAAGTATTCTTAAACTTTTTTACAGTCTTTTTTATGTTACAACCGCAAACTTCAAAGTACTGTTGGTTTATTGGGACTCAATGTGTTTGAACAACACAAAGTGACATTTAATTGTATAGAGGAAGGAAACGTGGTTTTCAAATTATTTTATTATTTTTTTTTTTTTAACAAAAGCCAAAATGAAAAGTGTGACGTGCCCAAGCACTCAGCCTGGGTCTCGCCTCACTTAAAGTCTCGGACTAAGTGGTCTTGACCACAACGCTTCGGGGTTTAAATACAAATGCATGCCACACTTTTCAGAAAGTTTTTTTTTTTTTTTTTTTTAAGAAAAACCTTGTTTCCTTTTTCTTCCTCCTTCCAGTTGTACGCTACTTTGTGTTGAAGAGGAAACAGTGTGACAAGGCACTTTGATTGCATTTCTACTCTCCAATATTCTACTCTCTGATATATATGGTGTTTCAGAGGCAATATTTGAATTAGGAGGTTGCAGAACTGACTTCGCTTTAATGCCTGAGCTTTGCTGACAGGCGATTTATCACTGATCAATCCCAACAGCCCAGAGCAGCCAGAGAGAAAGGAGAAATGTGGTGGAAAGTAGGACAGGAAAGTTGCATGTCTTTCTTCACTGTCCCCTCTTTTGTAATGAAAGGAGAGGCATATATCCAAGTTATGTTTTTCTTTTTTAAAACCAAAACATAGAGGGCCGCTCTAAGACATTCAGAATATGCTTGAAAATTTCAGCACGGACACAAACTGAAAAAAAAAAAGAAATAAAATTACCATTAACTAGAGCAGATTTATATATGTTAAGAAAACATTTTCTTTCCTTATTTCAACCATATTTTGATATTTTTTTTTCACTCGGAGGCCCATTTCTTTGAATGTTGCTTCATAATGGGAAATATTGGGATAACATTCTAGTGATGAAAGATGTTCACATCAGTCAGAGAATAGCTAAAAGCCATATAAACCGACTAATAGAAGCTACTAGCCTACCAAAATCTTAAAAACATAGAAATTGAAATTTAACTAATAATAGTAAGTGCAACGGCATAACAAATGTTGCAGTCACCTCAGAATCAAATTCAATTAATCGTACTACTTGAACTGGAGCATATCTTGGTTTATCTAATTCGGGGTGTTGCTTTTTTGTGTGTGCGTGCGTGTGTGTGTGTGTGTGTGTTCTTTGACTTGGCTTCATACAGTTACAGCTTGTAGTCTGATCTTCCAAACATGCCATCTTCCAAGCAGAACAGCCTCCTGACTCTTCTGGCATGTTTCTCTACTGTTGTTAACTTGTTCTGCTACCTGTCACAGATCCTCTTTTTCAGGCTCTGTTTCGTACTGTCAATCGGTTTCACAAACTGACTTTCAATAATTTAGTCACTAATGGATTAGAGATTAACCCCCTGTTGTCTGGAGCCATTGTGGCCACCTAGTGATCTGTTTTGGTGCAGCTGTGATTGAGAAAACAAAACTGTCACTGTGCTGAAATCAGGAAAACCCAAGACGAGAATGTAAATAACTGTAATGTCATGAGGTTCTTGTGCACATAGGTGCTCATTTTTGTGCTAAAACCACCCCGGACTGTAGACAGGGTTTTATGTGACTCATTGTGATCAGACTTAGACAGCATAATCAGGCATCTCAGGAATCACTCCCTTTCTTCCTTCAAAATACGTATCTACAGTATAACAGGCTTAAGCAAATACCCTCAAATCCCATGATAACAACATAGGCTAACCTTACCAGACAAAGTCTATACCAGCAGCAATAGAATAGCACTTTGCAAAACAGACTTGACTGATAAGTAATATCGTGGCGTTTTAATGTGGTAATATTTTATACCGCAATCTCGTCACAGCCTACTGACAACCGAGCAACACAAAGCGATGTGCATCAGTTAATGGCCAGGTTATTTTCAGGTACAAAGCAGAAATAGCAAGAGGCTTGGCGACAACCCGTGGGAACAAAATGGCTGCGCAAAAATTGCCAGCAGGACGAGTTGACCCAAAGTGACCCAGGTTACATAACGCAAACCCTCATACGGACACATGGCGTTGGTTGTCTCGATGAGTACAGGCGGTTTTGTTGTGTCTCTGTAACAGTGCAAGTTTGGATGTAGGTTTGTTTGATTTGTGAAACCAAAGGAAGGAGTGAGAGATAAACATTAGGCATAATTGAAAGCAGAGGAATGCTGATCAGAAGAGTGGCCTGAAGTGAAAGAGTGCACATGTTAGCTCTTGAAAGATTTTCGCTTCACTACTCAGCATGGACTGAAAGTTGCTTTTTTTGGAAAAAATAAAATAAAATCTCACCTAATGTACGTCTTCTTTTACCATTTCCTAAACTGCTTACTAGAATGTAGAGATAAATGGTGAGAAGCATGCCTAATTTTGCTCTGAGACAGATTATATCTCCAAATTAAGTATTTAGATTCTCATGCGACTCTTTGACTTTCTCTCATTCCATAACAAAGTTTCTCTGGATGTGAGTTACCAAAAAACGTAAAATAAATAGATAATATGGTAGCTTGCTGATGATGCTGCTCTGGTCTTAGAGCAGACATTCCCTCTATGTGTGTGTGTGTTGTATGTTTCTTTGCATGTACCCTCAGCAGAGTGTGTAACGTTAATAAGACAGCAAGAGACTGGCCTCGTCACTGGCCTTTAAGTCCGGGTCAGAACTTAATTGGTATTCGTAAATGCCTTGGTGCAGACCTGGCTGCCATAGAGCTGTTAAAAGCTGCCGGCCTCAAAGACAGTGCATCCAATGCGTAGGACTGTGTGCAGATCCAACGCATGCATCAGGACGGGAAGAATGTTTCTTCCCGTCTCTAACAAGCCTTCTGCAGCAGATAAAAAAAGTCCCAGCCCTCACTTGAGACAGCTTCTATCCTATCGTGTTGTAAAGCTCCTTTAACATTCTCATTCTCTTCCTGCCTGTAGTTCGCCATAGTGACATCAGGGTGTGAAAGCGCTCACCGCCTTCATCCCAGAGCGTCCAGACAAGAGTCCATAAGGGTCCCAGTGTTTGGTTCATGTCAAAGCTAGTTAGTGGAGAAAGTTTGGTTTCCCTCCGTAATGCACCCATCCCCCGGCCTCCTACCCATCCGTCCACCAATGGAGGCTTCTCACAACGTCAGCAATAAAACACACACATGCGCACCCGCACACAATGCCAGTCGCTTGGTGGTGTGTGTCTGGCTCTGCATCATAAAGCAGCGCTTTAGAGACAGATCTTTTTTTTTTTTTGGAGCGGGGGTTTGGAGCGTGCTTTGATGTCAGACAATGACCTCCAACTTGTTCCTTTCTTCCAACCGGCTTTCCTCTATTTCTGTACTCACACACTCTTCCACGCCATCATTTTCTTCCCAGAGGACACACTTCCTGAAGACACTCTCTGTGCCTGATACATTTGTGTAGCAGAAATTACCACCTTCTTATTAGTATGATTTTTTTTATTTTTATATATGCAGACTCTCGCTGTGCCGTAAGTTATTACTGGTTACAGCAGCATCCTGAGGATAGGAAAAAATTTCCCACATGGGTCTCACTGATCTAATCAGACCACAGGCCCCCACACAGTGGTGCATGTGGCTGTGGACCCCCGTCAACAAGCATTCAAAGATAATAGGAAACAGATTCAGGCTTTTAATTAATCTGTATAATACAGTTAGATGCTGCTCTGGTTTCTCGCGCACCAGGTGTCTCCTATCACTCTCCCCTCCAGCAGCAGCACACAAATTTCACAAAGGGTGCCCTTCCAGAAGTATTTCTACAGCCATAACTTCTCCACGCTTTGTCACGTTACAACAACCACAAGCTGCAATTTATGTTATTGGGATTTTTCTGCAATAGATCAGCACAAAGTGACGTGCATAAATGTGAAGCGGAATTTAAATGATACCGCTTGTTCTCCAACAGTGAGCTTTGTCAGAGAACGTTAGTCAACAAAGAGGATACGAAGATCAAGAAATACACCAGGCAGGTCATGGATAAAGCTGAAGTTAGAATAGATGAATCCCTCATCCACAAATTAAAAAAAACAACAACAACACACAAGGCAAACGTACCAAGACAAGGCAACTGACCAACTGGGCAGACATAAATTTTGGACTTGTGAATTTATTTGAATTTATTTTCAAATTCAGTGGAATTTGAAAATAAATATTCCACTCCTCATTCTTCAGCCAATGGAGGGACTTTTTTAAGCAGGAGTCATCTGATTGTTGTCAGACTCTGCAATTTCCCACTAGGGCAGATTTCCTATTTGACTTTTGGCCCCAAAATCAATACAGTAGACTGAAGATGTCAGAGATCTTAATGAAAGCACCATTCCATTTGTCTGCAATAAAGCTTAACCATTCTCCGGTCTCCAGTGTATGCACTTAGAAATGTTTTTTTTTTCTGTACTGAAGCATCATCACGCTTTGCTCTCTATCGTCATCAAACTGTCCACTTTATTGTCGTGTCAGGATCATTTCTCTGACAGACCTGCCATAGACGTTCTTCTAATAAAGCTTAAATCCATCACACTCCACACTAAACAAAGAAGCCTTTTAGATGAGAAAACCTCACAAAAAAAAACAGACATGACATTGTTGCAATCCAATACCTTGCTGTGTAAGAGTCATCCTTCACTTACAGCTCGAGTGCCTACATTTTTCTCCATTATTTTATCACTCCAGATAAAGTGAAGGGGCTATCATGCAGTGGTTCATTTTTTTTCCCCTTTCAGACTGTGAAGGTTGTGTTTCCGTTCCATACCGAGTATCAATCCAAACTATGTTCTTATTTTCCACCATAATAAGAAAAAGACAATCCAAAGGCACAAGTAAAACAATGCAGCTGTATTCTTCATCTTCACCAGGCTTCGTACTGTAGTTTAAACGTGATTGTTTCTTCACTCTGAAACTCGTAAGCTGACTTTTATGGTGATAAATTATGATCCAATCCAATCTACAGGCATTAATCTCATCTATCGAGCCAAAGTTTTATTACTAACTAAATTGCTGCTTCACAACAACAGTCAATATTTTTTTTTTATTTCAGTAAATACTTAATAATGAATTCAGAACAGGGGAAGAGATTTTCCAAATTGGGATATTTTCTGACCCTTTCTCCAGAGTAACGACAACCCCATTAATCACTTTCATAATAAGTGCTTTACCACTGGCCCAGTAAGCGGCTAGTTTTCCCCAACTCAACATTGTGTTCTGTTGATAATGATTTTCCAGACCAGACACATAAAGATCCAGGCCCTCTGGTTACATCCTTTTCCAGGCTTTGATCCAGTTAAACGAAGCCTGGAAGGTAACGTCTTCTGTTGTTCATGTAGGCTACAAATCACTACCAACAATCACTAATGGTCACACTACCAAACTGTGATAATGTGTTGCATGGCAACAGCAACTTGCAGTCCAAGACTGGCTTCCAAAGGCTCTATTGGGGCGAGTCGGATGGAACGAGAAAACTTATGGCACTTTGTGTGTGGCAAGACATAACAGGCCAAGTCAGCGCCGCCATATTCCCAAGCACACATTGTACTCATAAACAGAGAGCACTGTGCAATGAGTTTAAAGCACAAAAAAATAATTTGGATCAGTTTTATAATCCATTCTTTTGACTTGGCGAGAGAAAGATCTGCTAGGTACATCCAAAATAAGCTTATTGAGCTGCAGTGTAATGGCAAACTCAAGGCAACTCAAGACTTGGGGTGTTTTCACACCTCATAGCCTGGTAGACTCGGTGCAATTGGGGTCAAAAATGGCAACAGTTGTTGCATTTTCAGCTGGTACAGTTCACGTTCAGAGTGTATTGTGTCAAACGATCCAAACTAATTGAAAAACCTGATTTTTGTTGTTGTAGGATTTCTCTTTTGCCACGAGCCATTTTTCCCTGTAGACTAGACTCGCACATTGATTTTGGCTCTGTTGACCCAAAATGCCCTTTGCTATAGTTCACTTCCTGCTTTTTGCTTTCTCCGGTCCACTTGCATTCATATGCATTCGAACAGTGCCAGAGTTCACCTCAACCAAACCGAGACCTAGTTTTTTTTTTTAGGTGGATCGGAGTTTGCTTTTTTTTGGTCTGCATATGCAATTAGAGTTTGATTGCGTATTCCCACTTCCACAAACAAACCGGACTTTCTAGACAAATAAACTACAGTTTGATGAAAGTGGACTAAACGGGGCTGGTGTGAATGCACCCTTAGTGACTTAGAGAGTTTTTCTGCTTTCAGAGACAATGACCCAGTTCCATCTCTAAACTAAGCTGACAACCATTGATATACTCATTGTATATGGAGGTAATTTTATTGCTTCATAAATATCTACAAATAGGACAGTTTGGACAAAATCCTAATCTTCAAAGAAGAAACAGTTTTTCTTTGAAGAGTTAACGGATTTTTCACCTTTGTTCATTTCCTCTGTATCATGATGTTTTTGGCCTTGGCTAAAATTCCAAACTAAGCCAAGATAAACTGTAGCCCTCACAAAAGGTGTTATCATGGGTCTTGCATTTTACAAAGAACCTTATTCAGCTATGTTATTTAGGGCAGGGTGCAGCTGCTTTAAATTTATATGCAGTTTTTATGCAAGTGAGATGAATGGGGAGGTATAGAATATGCACATCCTAACTTATATACACCCAGTCCAAGGAAGAGTCCCTAACCTCTGAGGTTTGGCTGAACAGTAGACCATAAAGCATTGCTGAGTAGATCCAGGCTGACCAGATGTGGCTGTGAAACACCACAGATCTAACTAGTGGCTGTGTGGCCAGTAGCCTCGCCACCGCTCAGCTGCTCAGTGTTCGCCGTAGAAAGCCAATCTCGTCACGGTGCTGCGTCTCCAGCAGGCGTGTGGGTGCCGACAGCCTGTACAGGCTTTGTGTCGGAGTTGTCAGAACGTTTGTTGAAGCCACATTCTTTTTATTTTATGTTATTTTTTTTGGTCGTTTGAGTACTGTTTGTTGAGATTTAAAATTTATGTCTCAAAAGTCTATGATTTATTCACTCATTGGTTTATTTGGTTGTTCTTTTGTTCATTTACTTAGTGAGTCACAGGCAGTCCCGTCTTAAGACTGACTCGAGTAGATGGAGCTACTGCCTAGGTTCAAATCCCGGCCAAGCCGAGGCCTTTTTTACTCTTAATGAATAAATAGGTTTTCTCTGGCTTCTCTGGTTTCCTCCCACTGTCTAAATATAATATGTATATTAGATACATTTGGGATTGTAAATTACGCCAAGGTGTTACTCTGTTTGAATAATGTGAATAATGTCTCTTTCTGTTGATCCTGTGATGAACTAACAACATGTCGAGGCTTCACCTTGATGTAGCAGCTTTGAGTGAGAATATGGATCGATCAACGGACAATTTGTTGATTTGTTAACAAAGTTAATGTAGGGCTAATTTTTTATTTTTAAAAAATATGTCTTTTTCTGTCTTTTTTAATGGTAAAATCGGGATGCAGATTTAAAGTCTTATTTGAAAAGTTAATCCAGAATTGCTTTCATCCAAATTTGAGGAGAAGCAGCGTTCAGCTTCTATGCACCACAAATCTGGAACTACCTTCCAGAAAACTGCAAAATTGAACAGAAACCCTTTAAATTTCTATCATGCATTTTTTTAATACGTTAACATACGTCTTAATTTAGGAGTGACAGCATCTTTGCATTAATCGGTGAGGAATTAACGAATGAAAACATTTTTTCGCATAATTTGGCATTTAATTATCAAGCAGAAAAAAAATCCTGGAGAGATAACGATGCAAAAGTGAAGTAATATACTTACAGTAATTGAAGGATGGTATAGTTTTACTGGTTTATCTTTATTTCAACATGCAGATATAATTTTATTTTACATGAGTTAAATACAGCACAGCTTAACTTAGCTTAGCATAAAGTCTGGAAAAAATGATGTTTTTATTCCAGTGAGTATTGAAAAGTAAGCAAAATGTATTTTATTTAAAAGCTGTTTTGCTAGTTTGATGGGAGTCTACTTAACTGAAAGTACATCCAATTAGTTTTTGTTTTGGTTTGGTTTGTTTTACCAACTTGGTGCATAATTTAGCTATAAAGTCCCAAGAGGCCTTTTCAATAAAACAAATAAAACATTCATGTCTCTTTTTTAAAAATTGAGTTGAATTGTTTAATGTGTTTAGTGGCCAGATTCATAAGAGGTTCCAGGTAGTCAGTAAAACAAAATTTAAATGATAGTGGGAGTGGAAGGAGCCTTAGCGGTAGTCTTCATATTTCAACAGACAGACTTAATAAAGATGTTTTTCTCTTTGAGCGCTCTGTGAGAAGTTCCCCGGAGTGTCGGCACTTTAAAAGCTCTGTCCTCCTCTTGTCCTTTAAGTTGCATCCACCAGTGAAGTTAACCAGAGTTACTCAACTTGATGAACACAGTTTGTACGCCGACACAGGAACTCGAGCGTTTGCCGAGCCTGCCAATCATAGGGGTGACAAATTTCACCCTTCTGCTCTAAAACAGTTATTTGCAGCTGAGGGGCTCTTGCAGTGTGAAAAATCCCTCTTGGTAAAAAAAAAAAAAGAAAAAAGCTACGTTGAGTTTGTAGGATGTTATTCAGCTGATCTTTAAAATTCATTATTTTTGTCTCCTTAACAATATCTTTGTCAGCTTCTCTCGTAAAACAAAATCAAGCGCTGAAGTCACAACAGGCAAAACCATGAACAACAGGAATAAAATCCCACCAACAGATTACAGAGTCCAACGTGGCTGACTTTCCAAAAATATGTAATTCATTGCACATGGGTACTAAATGTGTCCCAGATGTGAGAGGTTTTGCTGTTGCTCAGGCACGGTTTTCTTCACCCCGAGATCAGAGCTGCGTCATCAAAAATACTCTTCTCTCTCATATCCGTTTCCCAACATAGGACATATTTTTATGACCTATTGTCTAATTGTCTGTGTATTTTTTCTCGGGTTTTGAGCCAACGTGGCTTGTCATTGCATTCGGCAAACCCTACTTATTCACATCATGTATTGATTCTGCTCGGGGGAAAATGAAAGTGTGGCCCGGCAGTGTGGCTTCAGAATGTCTCACTGTTGGTTTTTGAACAATCAATATGGTTCACAATAGACCAGCAGCACACCAATCTCTTGGTGGGATCAGTGGTATTTGGAGGATCAGATGGAGAGAGCGGGTCAGTTGCAACAGCTAAATGCAAAGTAGTCTGTAATCAATAGAGCAGCGTTAGGATTTTCTAAGAGTTTCAGCTTTTTGAGCAAAGGCTTTAAGCCGAAAGATGATTCAGGGTGACGAAAACTATTTAAAAGTTTACGTCTTTTTCTTCTTCTTTGTACCAGGTTACAAATGACCTGATCAATATTTACTGTCCCCGACACTGATTTGAGTCATTTGCAATCAAGAACGAGATTCTGATGCGGAATCCTGGTCCGATTCCGACATTGTGGAGTTATAGATACAATAACTCATTTGAAAGTCATTATCATGCATTTAATTGACTACCCAGTGGTTTTGCAGAAGATTGAAGTTCCTAGAATGACAAATTCGGCAGACGATCGACTGAGAGGTGTGCACCAAGCAACCCGTGCTGAAATCATCTCTTGCTCTTTTTTTTTTTTTGCATGTTTCTTGCATTATCTTGCAGTATGACAATAATTCTCTTTGTCAATTTCCAATCTCTTTAGCATCTGCTTCACTGTTGCGCATGTGCTCTGCACTAAAGTGTCCACCGAACAGCTGGACATGCTCCACAGCCCCATTTTGACCAATGAGGAGTCGTATTTAGTGTGCCTTGATGCTAAGCAAAGACATCGAGCAAACCTCCACACTCCAGATGTCTGTAGCAAAGTCAATAGCTTTAAGATCAGATAGCACAGTCTCTACACAAGATAACGTTTTTTTGTTTGTTTGTTTTTTTTTTTTTTATCTGACGCGGATAGATTTGTGTTGTGTGATTGGTTGAGAGGGGACAACCTCCCCTGGCTCCAGCAGAAGTGAAAGGCAAAAGAAAGCTAAATAAAATAACCAGAGTAATAAATTCAATACCTGGTTTGTAATTGGTTTAGTCTGTTTGCTGTCCCTTGAAAATTAATCTTCTCTTTTTGGTTTTCCTCCAAACTGTGTTGTTTTATGCACACCAGTGGGCTTTTTTGTTAGTTCTGTTTACTTTGCCACTGTAATTAATACGTTTTGCTTATTGTGTTGTGTTTGTGCTGTAAAACGTCACCCATTGACGTGCTTTCTTGTTGAAATCAGCCTAAGCTAAAGAAGTGGTGTTTGTTGTTTACCTATTTGGTGAAAGTTAGAGTAATAATCTTCTCTAGCTTTTTTTTTTATGCATTGCTGTGGTATTTCACTGTTTGCTCCTTGCCAAACCAGAATAATCAAAAAGCAAAAGTACAAAGATGCAGAAACACAGCAAGTCTTTTGGTGGATTTTCTTTTTTTTTTGGGTTTGAAACCATTATTTAGACAGTCCTTTGCTGGTAACGTTCTGCGGCCTTCCTTGCTCACATGGCCCCATATGTGTGGCCGGATCAGGCTGGTGAGACTGCAGGAAATCTTACCCGTTTGTTGACTGATCGAATCCAAGCAGCTTTGTAAGTATGGATTAGTCCGTCGGGGGGTGTTCCTAAACAGCCTTCTCCTCTTGTGCCATTGTTAGGTTACCTCACAATGAGGGCCGAACCAGCGTCGAGACGAACCCACGGCTTGATTTATTGGAATGCGTGAACGTTTTTGGCATATGGCTTGTCTGCAGATGGATGGGCTTGGTGATACCATGTGCTTCCTCCCTCTGTTGTGTTGCCAGTGCATTGTCTCAAAACTGCACCCTTCTTTTCACACCATCTTTTATGTGTTCCTCCCTCGGCCAGTCCATCACTCAATGATGTGCTTTTATGATCTGCTTTTATGATCTTTTTCTTAGTGGGTCTCTCTTATTCCCTCTTTAAGGGACATTCTTGGTGTTTCCACTGTGGAACAGCACGGTCAATGTCAATAACTCTGATTCCAGCATTGAATTCTGTGGCTGGGACAGTCTTTGGCATAGCAGATTCTTAGTCACACTGAGCTGCCTTTCCAGTCCGGGGTGTATTCTGCTGGCCGGTATGCCGGCCCACATACCAGACAGAAGCCAGAGCGCTCTTACTCTGTAGTGCCTCTTATGCGATTTGACACGTTATGCCTTTTTATAGATTAGTAAGCCACGGTTTTTACACACTTAATGTTTAAATGTCACTTTTGAGTCAGTTTACATTTAGTATTTTTAAACCCCTTTAAAGAATCAAAGCTGATGAAACCTTTTTTTACCCACTTTTCTATTCTTTATTTCCATATCCTTGTGCATAACATGTGTTGCAGTCTGTTTTTTTTAAGACCCAGCACATTCTAGCAGGAATGAACCTGCTGCTCGCATCAAACTATTCAGACTTCATCCGAACTAAAAAGGCCACACCTTTGACTTTTATTACTTTGTTACGTTCACCAGCCAATTAGACTCACCCTGCTCTTTGTATTTGTTTTTCCAACGTTATGTGTTTCTATTTCCTGCTTGTAGATTTTCTCTGGTATCGGTTTGAGATTTTGTTTTGTTCGAATGCTTGGCAGCCATT
Organism: Girardinus metallicus; assembly: GCA_903067095.1. Lineage (NCBI taxonomy): Eukaryota > Metazoa > Chordata > Actinopteri > Cyprinodontiformes > Poeciliidae > Girardinus > Girardinus metallicus. The sequence goes on along the minus strand of CAEGAE010069127.1, from coordinate 65,851 downwards.
CATATTCTCACACTTTCTCCCAGTCAATCCCATGCCTCTGAAACCGTGACGTCTTATTGTGCATTCACACCAGCGCTGTTTAGTACGCTTTAATCAAACTCTTAATTCATTTGTCTAGAATGTCTGGTTCGGTTGAGGAGGCGTGAATGTGCAATCAAACTGATGCGGACCAAAAAGACTAACTAAAAATCTAGGGTTCAGTTTTATTAAAGTGAATTTTGATGCAGTTCGAATGCATATGTGGATACAAGCAAACCAGACACTGTTTTAAAAACAGGAAGCAAACTACAGCACAGGGAATTCTGGGTAAGTACAACCAAAACAAACGTCAGAGTCTAGCTTTTGAGGGAGAAATGACTTGGAGGTCTTTTGCCAAAAACAAAAGAGAAATCCTGCAACTGCTAAAATCTGAAGCTACTCCATTATTGTTTACATTTTGTGAAGAAGGAAGTTGTGCTCATGTCTTCTTCTGAGGTTTTTATGTCGTTTCCTTCAGTAGTTCTTGGTACTACTCAAGGAAGTAGTACCAAACATGTACATGTTTTTCAAAAAGTACATGTTTTTCAATTAGTTTGGATTGTTCCACACGATGCAGTGTGAAAGCGAACTGTAACAGCTGAAAATGTAACAAATATTGCAATTTTTATCCCCAATTGAACCAAGTCTACTGGACTGTCAGGTGTGAAAACACCCTTAGATTCTTAGGTCTTGTCATCTTGTTATTCTTTTGTCTAAGACTTTTCCAAAATGTTTAAACACTTCACCAATCGGTGATGATCAGGACCGAAAATCCATCTGATTCCAGTTACCAAGCAATGTCTCGGTGCATGTCTAGTTTTAACCTTGACCCTCGCTAACCTCACAGTTCCCCAACATGTCTCCCTGTGTCTACCATTGTCTAAAGTCTTCTTGGAAACCACTTCCAGTGTTAATCTGTGCCTATAATTGTGTGCATTCTTGGTTGTATTGCTCATAACAGGAGCGATTGTGCACTTCCTGTGATGTCATGTGTGGGTCAGCAGGCGGACAGTGTTATTTCTGTGTCTGGAGCTCCACAGGGGGTGATAGAGGTCTGTTTTCAGCCCGGTTTTGCCTTAACTGGGCTACACAGAGGCCTGTCTGTGGCCTGCAGAACCCGAGGAGCGCCAGGAGCCTGCGGGGGAAATAAATGCACGTAAAAAGCGCGTTAAGAGAGGTGTGAAAGGAATCAGAGGGTGAGACAGTGCGTTTTGTGTGAAGCCATTCCCTTGGCTACACACGCTCCATTCTGTCTCTCTCTCTCTCCTCTGCACACACATGCTTGCACTTTTACTTTCACACACACATTTCAAATGGAGGTTCACAGTTCAAATAAACAGAAGCTGGTATGCCGAGCCAGGTCCGTTGGAGCCGGCCCCAGGATGATTTTTCTCTCAGGGTAGCGCTCTCTTTCACGTCTTCTTAATGGGCCGTGCTTTAAATAGGGAGCGTGTGGGGAGAGCAGCTGCGTAAGGGGAATGAAGAGGGTGATGAAAAAGCTGCAGATGGATTGAGACTTACATGCGACTTGATTTGCGAGTAAGAAATATGCGCAGAGCTCGAATCCTAAACAAGCTCACAGTATGCTTTAAAAAGCAGTAGAGGTGATGGATTGAAAGTCTGTCTTTGCTCTGAGATGCGTTCGCTCGGAAATTTTGACCTCAGTTTGATAAAAGGTCTTTAATGGGATTTGTGTGGGGGTTTGCGTGTGTGTGTGTGTCTCACTGTGACTCATCTCTCCTCCTGTGTCTTTTCTGTATCCTTGCTTGTCCTGTGTGTGTTTTGCTGCTGACAGTTCGAACGCTCAGCAGCAATCTGTCAGCAAAGCTTCAATTTCTGCGGTTTCATCTGCCCTGTGATGAAACCCACGGCCAGCCAGTCACATCCTGGAAACACTTACTTCTTTTGCAATCCGTACTGTCCAAAGGCCTCCGGGACACTGCAGCGGGAGAGAGAGAGAGAAAGAGAGAGACGCTGCAGTGGCCTTATTGATGGGGACGTGGCGTGTTTTTCTGTGCGGACATTCTTGTTTTTGTCCACCCAATCGGTGTGTTGGAGAAACAAGCCTGAATTAGAGATGATTAATTAGTTCAAATCTGATTCCAATCAATATTTGGGAACATTTGGAGCATATTGTGGCTTGGAAAATACAAAAGTAAGAAACCTGCTTCCATGCTTGCAGGGATATTACATCAATGAGGAGTTTGTGTGTTTCAGTAATTCACTTTAAAAGTAAAGCTTGTGATTTGTATGAAACATAATGATATGTTACAAGCATTAATTTCTGTCCATTTTCATGAGTATGGTTTGTCAGTGTACACGAGTCCAATAAAAAGGATTTTTAATAAATGAACAAATGTTATGTTGTGGCACAATGATGAGGAAGACTTGACTTGGCGGTTCAGCAGATGACTGAATGTTCACTGAGAGCAGGATGCAAGTATATCAATGGAAAGTCAAGAGGAAGGAAAAAACAGGTGAAAAAGTGCCCCATGTTAATCTGCTCCTTGACTAGGGACATTATCTAGTGTCTTACTTATGCTAAATAAAAAAAACAAACTACTGGACTGCTGTTTACTGGCCCACACTGCCAAAAGTACCAGTACCTGCTTTAATAACTTAGCTATCATTGTGTTTGAGAATCTAGATGAGAATTTCAAGTTTTCTTTCGCTGAGAGTTATAATAATCAAAATAAACTAAATAAATACTTGAAATAAACCCATTAACCATTCTTTTTTTTTTTTACTACAGTTTGTCTCTTTAAATTCTAAATAGTAAAATAAATAAAAATGTAAGAGTTTCTTTTTTATTTATTCAGATCCATCTATATTAATTCATGTTTGTGTCGAGGTCTAAAAAGAAAAAGATTCATTTTAAATGAAAGTTTCCAAACAACTAGAGATAACCCTTTACAGTTCCCACATTTACCAATGCCCCTCTGGTCTTCCCCATTGGTGCATTGATTTCTAAAATTAGCCATGAAGAAGTCGTTCCCACGCCTTTGTCTGTGGTCATAGATCAGTCTGAAGGTATATGAGGCAAAGTGGACCTGTAGTTGTTGCTAATTAATGCTCTGCTTAAAAAGATTAAAGTGCTTTGAGTAATGCCAGCCTTGCCACTCTCACCGCAAATAGGTTGCAGCTTGCAGTTGGTTCGCTTATATCGCGTCAGTGCAAAAAGTTAGACCTCAAGGTAAATTCCCATTTGGCCATCATGACTCTTGTTGTAGCCTTTTTGTCATCATTAATTTTCTCCAAACCACTGGCATAAACACAGGCTGCCTTCCCGATGAGGAACCCTCACACATACGTATAGCAAACTCCAAGGAGTGTTGAAAAGATCTCTGCTCCTTCGTCTAAGTTGAGTTGTGGGGATGGCAAATCACAGACCAAACTCTTACATAAGCACGGCGTTTACTCTGTGTACGTTTTTCAAGTAGGCTTCGACGGATCCATAGCCCTCCAGTCAAACTCTGTTTGACAGACTGATCCTGTCTGTCACCGAGGTCCTGGAAAGCTAAATATTTGAATTCATCATGAGAAAGTACTGGCTTTTATTTAAAAATGCGTCTTAAACCATTACATTTGAACCGCCATCTCGAAGTAGAGTTCTTTTCCAGCCATGAACAAACCACTGAAGCCATTTTAAAGTGTTTTGTTCTCCAAATTTAGTTCCATAATTTTTTTAACATTGATAACTTAGAGTTACAACCTTTGCTGATAATAGATAATAACATGTTTAAGGAGAAAGTGTTGCTGCCTCAAAAACCCAGTGGATGCCACAGCTGCATCTGAAACTTTCCAGCTTAATTAACTCAGAAACCCTTGTTGTTGTTGTTGTGTTTTCTTATCCTAACTGGTGAAATTATTCTTATTACGTTAACAGCATGTGCAAATCTTCTTAAATTGTTTAGTGTTGGTTTGATATTGTCTTAACAAAAATAATAAGTAAAATGAATAATTTGAAATGGCCCCGCAAAATATTCCTCCTGAAAAGTATTTTTATTTTTGAATCCATGCCGTATAAAGCAGATTGTTTTCCTAGTTTTTTTATATTGACGTAAGGAAAATCTTTGTGAGAAAAGAAGTGAATAAATCTGTATTTACCAGGTGAAGCTGAATGACCAGCTGCCGAGGAGGCTGCCGTCTGATAAAGCTGGTCATGTGTGACAATGCAAGCAGTGTGGTGCGGTTGGAGTTGGACCCTTAACTTTAGCGTCGTTAGCTCATAGGGCTGAGGGCTAAATCACTAAACCATCCAACAGAATGGGTTATTTACATCTGCAGCTATATGTGCAGGATGAGCCCTTGAAAATAAGAAACAGTTTTTTTTTTTTGTTTGTCTTATTGTTTGTTTTTTGTTTTTAAAATCTCCATAGCAGCAGCTCTGAATCTCATTGGAGAGACTGCAGACTAAAAGTTAACATTCTTCCATCCAAACCACAAAGTGCTGGGTCTGCTACAATACCTACATTCTGACACCGTGGTTTAATATCTAATCTTAACCCAAAGCAGTGATAGACTGCCATTATTACAGTGAGAGGGACTCTTAAAAACTCAAGATTTGATTCATGGTCTGGAACTCAAGTCTCATAAATAGCTTTTTTGTCTCAGGTAATTGGGGGTGAAAGAAAGCCCATAAGTGTAGTTCATTTAAGTGAGTAAATGATTAATGCTGTTCACTTTAAAGTACCGTAGTGTATCCAAATTAGTGCCTGGAACAGTCTGCAAGCTCCAGTAAAAGAAGTGACTGCAGCTTCCAAGTGCATCTGTTCTTATTCAGTGCGATCATCAACAACAGCACTTGCAGTAAGGATTTATTTACTTTATTAACCAGTGATGTCTGAGGAACGTGGGCTGGGTTTATAACAATCTGTTGGTGTCGTAGCATCATCACTACAACCAGCTGGACTTATGATTAAATGGCTTTGGATAAGAAACTTGAATTATCTCCAATATCTTATTTTCTCACTGTCCAGTAACTCTCACAGTTTTCCAAAATAAAAGCCCTTCCTGTTATTTCAGAAATGAACAGTTTTTAATCTGTTTCTACTATTTATCTGGGAGTATAAACGCCTTGCAAATTTTTTAATAACATCTACTAAAACGCAGACAAAACTTTTTTTTAATGTTTAATTAGTTAGGATTTAATGAGGAATAAGGATAATTATTTGCATTCTGTAACATCCTGTAGATTGAGTCGATGGTGTGCAAGTCAGTGAGAGAGTGTCAACTTCAGCCATTAGAGGTTTAAGACTTGACATGCACTTAGAAAAAATGTGAACATCTCTGCCAAACCAGTGGAGCAGCAATTGGTTACTGTGGAGACTGGATGCAGGACGGTAGACAGATATTGCTCAATGGGCAGTTGCGCTGATTTCATGGGTGGATCTCCCTGAAAATTGGTGTGTGAAGATACGTTGACAGGAGTTGCTACTCTTTCGGGCAATGTCTGATCTCCTACATCTGAAGGAAGACGATTTCATTGAGATCCTCTGGAGATGTGTGGTATATAACCTTTGACAGACACAGATTGCAGTCCGGTGAGACCGCACGAGAATGACAAGGCAGGAACTGAGGTCAGTGAGGGTTTATCAAATAGGGAGAAGTTGTGAATAAGACTGAAAACATCAACAAATCAGCGATGACTCCCACACTGCACATTTTAGTCTTGATGAGGAGATAAAGAGCAGGAACATCAGTGGAGGCTGAATGAGTCAGAGAAATGTCTGCAGGCTCCCAAATGGGAGGTGGGTGGTTCATTGTTAAGGCAAGATATTTATTCCGTATCGGAACAGTGGCTTTGTGCCTTGCTGGGAGAGAAAAAGGAGATTTTTACGCGATGCTTTACAGCACCTTTTAAATTAGACGGTTATTCATCGCAGATGTGGTTGCTGAGTGAAAAGAAAGCTGTTTTTCTTTCTCTCTTCCAAGCGGTCTCCAGACTTCTCAAGCTCCAAAACGGGACTACGAGTTATAGCCTGTGTAGTTTTCGCTTTTGTCTCGCACACCTCTGATGAGATTCTACTGCGTCAGCGCCAAGGTTTCCACTGGTTCTTCCCACTAAACTGTTCATATTCTTAAAATGAGCAAAATAGTTCAATTGGATTTCAAAACAAAATCCACTCGCAGAGAAGAAAAGCTCATTGAAAAAGAGAAAATAAAAAAAACAGTTCTTGGTTGCAGCGAGCTGAAAACTGAGCTGCCCCAGTCCTGAGGAGTTTTGTCTGGAGTGGAGATGGATGATCTGATGGTTGGGCAAAGGTTTGAGGGTGTTTTTACTCTCGCTCTCTCTGCTGAAGAGCAGTTGTGAAAGTAGGCCAGGAGGGGTAAAAAATAGCATCCAGTCTCCATGAGGAGTCATTGCACAAGGTCACCTCATTGCCCTGGCCCTTAATGCGTGAAACTAAGTGTCCACAATCTTTCTGTTTGCCTCCCCCTTGCCCACCCCCCCTTTTTTGTCTTTTTTCTGCCTGTCCCACTATTACTTTCCCTCTCTGGCTCAATGACTTACACAGACCTTAGTATCAGTAAGGCTGTAAGACTAGAGCTTATGCGCTAACGAACCCTCGAGCTAATTAGAAATACAGCCAAGCTGGCTGGTCCCCTCATTTCCTTTCCATTTCCGTCCCTTTGGACAAATACAATTTTACCCCGTGACCCGTGCAGAATTAATCCTGTTACTGTTGAGCACAGGATGAATAATGGCCACTTATCTCCTGGGAACATGGCTACGGAGGATCTCTTTGGTGGACTGTACCCGTATTAAGCCCCCAGATTTCTACCTTGCTAAGTCTTGCAGTGTAGTTGGGTTGTTGTTTTTCCAATCCTAAAAAGGATTAGTTTTTTGTTGTTGTTGTTGTTGTTTTTTAGCTAAGAGTCAGATCCGTCCTCATTCTTGATAAAGTAGAGCAAACTAACACTAAAGTGTCAAGACGGATGATTGACATTTAACAGAAAAGTTGACCAAAGGTTATTCTCTACACCATCCATAAAACGTTTCTGTTTTCTTCTAAAAATGTCTGTGAGCAATAAAAATGAAATCATTGCCACACAGTCCAGTTAGTAAGCTCTCTGGTCTTTAGAAAAGAAATCAACCTTTGTTTAAGAAAAACAGATAAAAGACCTAAAAGTACTCCCAACTAAAAACATTTACGAACAACAACAAAAAAAAATTTTTTGTGTGTGTGTGTATTTTCCACAATTTTTAACTATTTTTAAGGCTTTCAGACTCTGAACCATTATCCACAATGGAGAACACGTGAAACAGTGGTGAGTTTGCAGAAGTGGTCTGTGTCCCAAAAACACTCCAAGAGTTCATCAATGATTCATCCAGGAGGTCACAAAGACCCTAGAACACCATCACGACCACCATAAGACTCAATAGGCTTACTTAAAGTCAGTCTGGATGATTCAACGTTAAGAAAGATGGTGGGCCAGTTCCAAGAGGGAAACCACTGCTGACCATTAGGAGCATTCAGGTATGTTCCAAAAAACATCTTAATGAGTCTCAGGACATTATGACTGGTATTAAGCTAAAGATCATTCTGACTCAAACTCCTCTCAAACATGGTGATGATAGTATGGTGGTCTGGGGGTGCTTTGCTACTTAAGGACTTGGACAATGTGCTATGAAATGTTGAATTAATTGAAATTAATTCAACATTTAAGCAGAAAATGCTGAAGAAGAATGTCTATCGGTTTGTGACCCTAAGCCCAAATTCACTTGGGCTATACAGCAGAACAGCGGTCCAAAGCACCCCAGCAAGTCCACTATCGGTTTTGTAAAAACTAAACGAATGTTGTGGACTGGCTCAGTCAAAGTCTGGGCTTAAATCAGTTTAAAATGCTTTGGTGTCGCATTAAGCAAGGCCGTTCATGTTCAAAAACCTCCCAGTGTGGTTGAAATTGATTAAAAGGATCCAAAATTGCCCCGTTACAATCATGACAGTTGTTGCTGCCAGAAGTGGCACAAACCAGACAGCTTTTCATTTAACTTGGTGAAGGGCGGAATTTGGATTTGGGAAGTTTCCGATTTTGGACGGCGCTCAGACCATTAGGCCTGGTTTTTAGTAGTTAGGACACGACTTTAAAAACATTCTTCAGCGGTGAGAAGAAAAGCTGTGCGGTGAGATTTCTCCCTCACTCCCGGCATGCCAAAGCTATCAGCTGTTGGGGTGAGACCCAGCTGCCTGATGTGTTGACTTTAGAGTGATACCCATCAACATTTGCCACATGAAAGGAGGAAAGAGTGGCGCTCCTAAAATAAGGGCATAAATAAAGGCTATGTTAGGACGCTGGCAAGGTTTCAAATAAGATAAGAGTGCCGCTTTTATCAGTTGTGTGTTTTTGGCTGCATCAGATAATATATAAATCACTTCCTTTCCTGGTAGGATATAAGAAATGCTGCTGCAGGATAAGATATTCTGAGCCCCTAAGATTTACTTGAGGACTTTAGACAGGCCCCAAGTACAAGGTACAATGTTGTTCATCCTCTGCTTTGATTTAAAATTGGAATATGTTTCTACTCATGCCTACAAAGTCTAAATTACCAAGCATGTACTCTTTGCGTGCCAGGAGTCCATGCAGCCAATGCTATCTGAGGTATGCTCCTTAAACTGGCCTTGGCGCTTTTATTCCGGCCCCCTCGGGGCATTTGAAACAGTTCACTGCAGAGCTGGAAACAGTTTAATCACGGAAAGCAATGACTTATCCGAAAAAATGGCCACTCTTAATCTGAATGACCCCTTCTGCGGTTGCTCCAAGTGCAGGACGGTGTCACTTAAGGGCTCCTTGTAAAATCCTGTGGATAGGCCCTAAGTGCAGCCTGGGCTGTAACTGATACCGCTATGTTTGTAAAGAGTTGGTGATAATACATCCTTATGTTTGAGCTTCCTCCTGCCACGTGTGAGAGGAATGCCAAGGTCTGAAATATGGCTTTCATTAAGGCACCAGCCTTTAGTCTTCAAACAAGGGAAACCGAGGATCGGTATCCAAAAGGTGAAGAGTGCAGCTCTCTCAGAACCACTGAAAGGTTGTCTGGGGGAAGAATTTAGAGGTAAAAAATATGAGCAATGATGCAGGCTGATTAACGAAATTGCCTTTGGAGGCAGAAGTTGCTTAAAGTCAAAGAAGTGATGGCTTGGTTGTTGGTATTCATGTTCATAGTTTGTCTCTGGTGGTGGAGCCGAGGCCTAGGATTCTCCGCCCCTTCTAATGGACATTGAGGGTCGCACAATTCATAGCACTTAAGCTGCCATAGTAAATTAAAAAGTGATGCAAATTTTATATGTTGCAACTTTTATTGCACATTGTGCATTATTTTCTGTTTTTGTTAAATGTAAACATAGCCACAATGTATTGCATCTGTGCATAAAGCATTGTTATTCAGTGTGTTGCTGCTAATTGTCATTCCAAAACAACAAAAAGAAAAGGTTGCACGATGTAGTCTGCTCAAGACGTTGTGTCTGGTGTTAAACTAAAGATAATTCTTTAGTAGTCCAGGGAACTAGACCACTGGTTTGACATGGCATCCGTCCAAGTCCTGAAACAGCAAACCAGTCCAACCACCACCGCTGTGTTTTTTGTTTTTTTCTGAAATGATGTTCATTTTTCACCAAATGTACCTGGGCGAACACCTTCCATACTGTCCCACATTTGTCTCATCAGTCCACCAAATATTTACTGAGAGGTCCTGAAGATCATCGAGGTGTTTTCTTGGTCGACCCTTTGAAATCTTTTCGGTCAGCAGCGGTTTTGTCCCACTGAACTCCCCCGCATGGATACAATTTTTTGTCCAGTCTCTTCCTTATTATTGAATTCTTCAAACAAGAAGAAGTTCAGACCAAGAGAAGCTATTTCAATTTGTGATAAAACGCCATAGTGACAGTTTTATCCTGTGATTCTCACAGTGGAGGTCAGCTAGCTCCACGATAGGTCACAAAACTTCATGTCGTGGGCAGAATAGTAATAAAATCAACTTTTAAAATTCCATCTGAAGGCATATCTTACTGTGGGTTTTTTGCGTTTGCATTTTTGGCTTGATAGCAATGACAGTAAACTTTGACTGAATGATGTCATCTTTCTGCCAGAGGCGATTTGATTGGTAAGAAGCTGAAAAGTTTGACAACCTCTAGTCTCATTCTTCTTTGTATGTTTGAATCACCAGTGGTTCCTACTGAGGCACTGAAAAAAAATATGTACCAAGGGATTTTAAAGGTCCTGCTAAATGGGCTTCACAACAATTCTGTGATTTTTCATTTGTCTGTGAGCCTTTTGTCTCCTCTCCAGCTAAATGGTCATTTCTTATGTTAAGCAGCTCTGTTGTGTTTACAAAGACTAGCCTGGCTGTGCTTCCACGCAGCTCAGCTTCCTGGGGGCTCCTCGGTCCCTGCTGTCTCTCCTCGTGGCCCGAGTTGGTGTATTCAGGGGAACTGTGCTAATTCACATGGAAATTCTGCCAGAGCACCAGCAAGTCAGGCTGCTAATTACACCAATGTTGGACGGATGACTTGCTGACATCACAACACACACACACACAGAAAGAGAGAGAGAGAGAGAGAGAGAGGAGGAATGAGAAAGGAGAGGTGTGTGTGTGTGTGGGCGTGTGTGTGTGTGTGAAGCCAACCAGAGTCCAGACTCGGAAAGGAAGTTAACCAAGCAGCCTTCAAAATAAAACTCTGTTTGATCAATTTAAAAAAAAAAAAAAAAAAGATGTTTTTCACTTGATGGAGGAATAATTAAGAATTTAACCGGCATCTAAATTTGACACAAATGATAAATAATACCCGTAAAAGGGGAGCCACGTGGTAGAGCAGGGAGGAGAGAAAGGGGAAACACAGCATTCAGTAAATAATTACTTTCAACTGTTGGGGTGGCATGATAGGAAATGTTAAGGTTTTGAAAGAAAAGCGTTTTGAACTTTGGCGTACCCTCATGCCAGTAGCTAAAATTTTGTGTATTTGGGCGATTGTCTAAACGTTCATTTACGTTTGAAAAAGTAGCCGGAAGTGGTTTAGTTACTATTGCCGACTTGACATCCTCATTATAAGCGTAGTTGGTTTAAAGCGCTGCTGCTCCGTGGCTTGTTCTGCAACAAGAAGAGCGGCTCTAATGGACTCTTCCTGAGCGCATCGAGTGTCCGCCCGGATTTTTGCTTTGCAGAAACTTTTTTTCTTTTTTTTTTTTTTTGTCCGATCAGAGGAGTTTGCTTTTCTTTTAGTGGGACTGAATTCACTTCTAGTGGAGTCTGCGCTCTTCCTCGGACCTTTGGTCTCCGCTTTGAGGAATCTGTTTTCGGTAGTTTTCTGAACTCCTGCGTGTATTTGCAGTGAGCGGAAGAGGGAGGGGGTTCACAAAAGGCTATTTTTGTCCCCCTCTTTCCTCGGATAGATGTAGCAGAGGTGCGGAACACACAGCGGGCGAGGCTGCTGCGCCTTCGTGGCACCGCGGTGGCGCTGGAGCTGTGCGACAGATTCTGCAATGAGGAGCGTTTTATTTTAAAGCCCGCAGCAAGTGAAGCAGTCAGCTCGGGGGCCATGGCTTTAGTCCGTCTCGGTTTGTGAGAAGGTAAGCTGCAAATTTCATTTTCACTGGATTTCTATTTTATTTTTCTCCTTTTTCAAATAATTTAAAGGCGCAAACCTTTACCCATTTCCCCTGTGATCCAAATGCGTAAAAGCACGCATGTTGTGTTGAAAACGTGTCCTCTGTCTTCTTACCAAGTCATTATTTAAAACGTTGGATGGTGTTTTTATGTTTCGTCTTGCTTATTGAAAACCATGTTTTCAATAAGCAAAAGTAATCATTTTTTAAATGATTACTTTTGCTTCTTGTCTAAATCAACACCTGTTTGTAGGATTTCCTCTGAGGGGGGGCGAAGTTTAAAAGTTGTGGCTTTCACTCTGTGGACGTGTTTCCACTGGTGGCACTCCCCCCTGTCCCCCCTTCTCACACACAACCCCCTGTGGCGCAGTGGTCAGCTTCATGTGTGCTGTGGACCGTGTGTTTGCCACGGTGCCATATGGATTGCACTATAAAATTCATTTAAAGCTTAATAACTACCCTGTCTTTATTTGTCCTCTGTATTTTGCAGTTGGAAACAACTGGCAATGGCATCGGAGGATGTTATTACAGAACCCCACAGCAGCTTATTGAACTGTGAAGACGGTTTACTTGTTACATACTGTTTAGCCGTAAAGAGGAACACTTTATTTGCACTTGAATGGACTGAAGGGGTAAATGGTGAATAACGTGGCTGAGCATTGGCAGCTGGAGCTGCAGTCACTGATCTAATTAGTAGCTTTACACATTAGCTTCCAATATTTTTGAAGAAGTTAAAGTTATTACTTATGTCAAATATTCTCACTCTACATATAGTGAACCTAAAAAGTATGAATTTCTTTTTTTTTTTACTATATTTTGTGGTCATTACTTAATTTCCCACAGGCTGGATGATGAAAATTAAAGCTCTAAGCTGCAGTGTCATGTGCCAGTAACGCAACAAGCATCTCGGAGGGGCTGCTGGTTGTGCCAGCGTGAGATGAGGTTGATAAAATACTCAGATCAGAGACTGATAGCTGTGTTTTTGTTCTCCGGTATGGTTCACAAACCTAAAGATGCTAATGCAATTGAGAAAAAGGGCAGCACAAAGCAGAATTTTCCCAACTTTAGTTTTGCAGAGCTTTGACCAGTTGTAGCTGATTCTAACTTTACTTCTGAGATTTTCAAAAGGCCACATACAAATCCCAGAAGTCCCTGACAGATAAAGGTTGAAAGCTCGAGAGGATAAAATGGAGCAACTTTGCCGTAATACATTTAGCCTTCCTGTTATCTGCTGAGAGTCTTACCCTCTGTTGCTGTCTCTCACCCTCAGTGCACCACAGTCATGTAGAAAACAGTTTTACGCTCAGTTACAACTGGAAGTACTTAATCACAAAGAGGTATGGTATGAAACTGAAAGAGCCGGAAAATCTTTCTGTTTTGTACGAGCAGTCGTCAGTGCTTCCAAAGTAACATTTCTATTTAATTTGTGCTTAAGTTAGGTTCATAGCTCATGACCCAGACACCGTCTGACCAGAAGGCAGAATCTCGGCTATCTGTAATCTAACACTGGTTTTGACAGGTGGAAGCAGGTCTAATCTCTAGCTTCGGCAACACATTGCATCAGGCTGTCGCTAATTGGATTCCAAAAGGGAAAAAAAAAAAAAAAAAGTCGTTCAGGCGGACTCTTGTCAGGAACGCCTCAGTCCTGTTTTAGCATCGATTAACTCCTGATAATTCTATCGCTAACAAGTACCGTTTTGAAGCATCATTCGTCTCGAAGCTTCATACATTTGCACACACAGTTCTGATCAGAAAGGTTGAGAGTTGCTTAACAACAGGCGAGTCGTCTCCATTCACTTCTTCCAAAGATAACAAACGAAGGAAAATAGATTAAATGACGAAAAAAGATCAACATGGGATTTGGCTGCCTCCTGCATCCAGCTGTTCTGTTCCTCTGTTTCTTCAGGAGCGTCCTCATTAGGATCGGATTTTTAGTCCGCTCCTCAACAGTGATGCCATGGAAACGTTTCAGCGGTTTGAGGAGACGCCCGCGACTGAATGAGCGTTTTGCTTCAAATCATCCAAAGCAATACTTGGGGATACATTTAAAAAAGGGCAACGCAATAAGTCAAATGGGACTTTTTTTTTTTTTTTGCAATGTTAATGTGTGCCATGAATCACATGGGAGACAGTGTTTGGAAGGATTTTGTATTTTAAGTGTCTTTTGTACAAAATCTGCATGCAGGCAACACTTCTAACCTGTTGGATTGAATCTCACAGGCCTTGATTCCCAAATTTGATGCATATTTTTTGTGGCTGAAGCTCTCATAGAATGGAGGGAACGTTGCGATGAAACAAAGGGAAGGAGGGAAAAAAATGTCAGATAAGGTCGATTTGCCATAATCAGCATTGTTATTGCGTCCGTTAGGGTTGCTTTGAATAGGGAATCAAGTTTATTTTTGCTATCAACCAAGAAGAAATGTAGTGGCGTTTTTCACCCTGGTAATTGTCAGTGTGTGGCAATGGGCCGGGCAACCCTGCAGTTTGTGAAACCGCATCTTTAATTCGTTTCACTAACAACAGTAACTGGCCTAATTCCAATATTAGTATTACTTAGGATCATAGCCAATGTTGTGGCCTAAATAATTCATTATATGGATGAACCTTTGTATTATTTTTATACTTGTGTGTCAGAGGATAACATATTGCAACTTTGCTTTATGACAACCAGTTTGGCCTAATGAAACACCGGGCAGCAGAGACTTAAAATGACTTTGGTGCATTTGACTGACGCAAAGAGTCGTCTATCATACCCTAGTTGCAAATTAAAATGACCCAGATTCTGGGTAGAAGGGCCAAGGTTGTAGAGCTGGGTGAGGATAATTAACTGGAAACTGTGAATCATTGTCCACTGACATCATGGTCACAGCGACTGCCATCTGAAACGCATACCCCCCAAGTACTTAAGTAAACCTCGCACTCAGCCTGACCAATGATATGCCAGCATTTACAACTCTCCCCCGGGTTGAGAATGGGCAGGCAACGTTGAGAAGTGGAAGCAGGACCATTTACTTCCTTCTCTGTACCTCGGAATCATTTACGAGGCATTTGCGATGTACTTGACTTGTGTTTCCAGAGTCACTAAATCTGATCTAATTGAAATCATGCAGCTTGCTCGGTGGAGCTCGGGGATTGTGTTTCAGTGGAAGGGAAATCCCCAGCAGGTCCGTAAAGGCGTGATGTCAATCATGGGGAATGAAGGAGAAACGGGCCTTGTAGGTGTGAAGTGTCTACTTCTGGAGATGTTTGCTAGGTGAATCTCTTGGGGGGGAGGGAGATCATCATAACATCTGCAAAGAAAACAGGTCAGAGAGGAGTTTCGCTTTTAACAATCACCAGACCCTCCACTTTGAATTCCAGACACACTGTAAGAGGCGAAGTGTAGGACAGGATCGTGAAATGCTTCCTTTCGCGTCAGTTCGGGTCATTCCTCTCAAGAAAATTTAGCCTTGGCCCAGGGGAGGCGTAACTTTTGAGTTGCTGAAAGCATGTCTAAAGGATGGAACAGATACTCATGTGTTTTCCATCTCATCATGTGCTGCTACTATGGATTAGTGATGCATGTAGCTCATGAGAAGAGACAATGCAACACCTCTGATTTACGAAAATGAAGCAAACTGGGATTATGCCAAAACAGTGAGGGGGAAAAAGAAAGAAAGATTCCAGTTTTATTTTCACAAATGTCATATTTAAGCTTCACAAACTGTTTAGTGAAACTACAGTAGTAGTGCACGTCTAATTCAGGAAAAAAGAGAGAAAACAATAGAAATCATGTGTCCGTTTTATTTATACGCGTAAAATAATGGCTTCAAAAGTCTCAATCTATGTTTATAGAATCTATTGTTCAGTGACCATGGATCTCCAGCAATTTTTTATCAGTCTAAATGATGATTAAATGCGGTGAATGTATGCTTTGTGTATACATCCTAAACAGAATCCAAAGACCATGGATTGGTCTTTGGACATAGGATAATGCTGCATTGTCCTTCTCTTATTCATTCCTGCACACTGCCAGACAGCTGACTGCAAGAAGACTAGTATTATTTTCTCATGTTTCAAATACATTTAGGTGAAGTATTTTTTTTCCAAAAAAGTTGTGCTGTCTTTTGTTTGAGACAAGTCAGCTTTCTTTCAGCACACACACCACCACTAGTGGTAAGCCAGTCAAGCTGCTATATAAAGGACTTAAAGGTGGTAGAGGCCTTATTCAGTGATTTTGTCATTGAGTGTTTTCTTGTAGCCTGGTGATTCATCTTTTTCGGTCAGCTCTGGAGGGCAAATCATTCGTTGATATCAGGGTGTCAAGTTGGAAGCAAAGCCGTTTATATCCAGTATACCAGTGACTTCACTAGACACACTCTGATGCAACAACTGGAAAACACTTTGCAAGACAGCCTCCACTTTGAAACATGCATAGCTCAGTTATCATTCGTACGGCGTAAAGTGTCCCGACTAACCAATCAGCTTTAAACAGCTCATACTGTTTAAGGTTCTGTTCTGTAATTGGACCATAACTCCGGTTATGACGCCTTGCTGTATGGGTTAAAATTTGCTTCAACCTCCTTCCCAGTAGGTCTGATTGGCTTTATCTTTTCTATCACTGCTTCTTCATCAATATTCATTGCAGCAACAACATCTGGGTACTTGGGATCGTTTGTTAATATGCATGCATTCCGTTTGTGAAGTCTTTGGCTTGCCCTTCCACAATGAACGCAGAAGATGCAGAGGTCTGCCTTTCTGCACAGAGAGAGAGCTGACGAAGCTTCTTGGGCTTTGGGCATATGAAGAAGAATTTTAAGTGTTGATGAAGGTCACGTCCCACTTAGCATTTATTTTAAGTTTTTCTCTGGGTGATTGAATCGCTAATGAAAAGTCGAGGCGCGCTGGTCTGGTATTTATTACTCTTGCCAAATGCAGGCAATATCCGGACTTAGCTAGGGTTCTGTTGTACAGATCTGTCTTTATTTCAAACCAAACTGGAGCTCTTAAATGAAAGTTGGACAAGAGGGGAGTTTCTGAGAATTGACAGATGTGACAATAGCAATTTAAATATATGCATTTCTTCTTGTTTTCTGGGTATGTAGCAATTAATGACTAAGAAGTAAACAAAGATATAGAAACAGAAAGCCAAAGTAGTACAAAATAGTCTTTATTAAGACTGAAAGGTGCCGTTGCAACCTCATAATACAAAGCAACAGCATCCATGTTCACTACAGGAGTTAGCTCGAGGAATTAGCCATTTTGCGGTCTGCCTTGCATGCATACGTGTGCACATCCTGCAACAGATCCACACTTGCTTGAGGCGTCGATGTGTCAAACTGTGTCGTGGGTGTCCTTAAGCTCCTCTGTGACGCTGACTCTCAGACACGGCATCCATCTGGGAAGGTAATGAGATTCTGTCTCCTTGGTTTAGCCGCCTGAGGGGGCTACGGGGTTAGCGTGGTGCGACCTTTCGGCCACCCGGTTCTTCCATTTTCCAGGTCTGTCAAGGATGCACAAATACACCGTCTCCTCGGTTTGCTTCCGAATACTTATTGGGTGGATTAAAAGGGAAAAATATAGGTCGACTCCACCCAAATCAGGTAGTTAACCCACATCTATTGTATTTTTTTCATGGCAGCTTCACTCTACTCTAACAAGAAGTTCTCAGTAAGTTTGAAACAAATTTGCAGAAAATAAAGCCTTTTATTGCGCATGTGTTCCGGTAAGACATTTGGAAATGTTTCATGCCAACTTTGTTCAGGCTGCTGTGTAAATTTTGTTACTCACAAAGCTCTGTTTTCTGTCACTGCCGCTGGTTGTATTGCGTTCAGCTACTTTGTACTTTGCTCGAGTCTTTCTTCATGTTCGGTTACACCCAGTGTTTGTGGTACCACAGTTAAAATCCTTATTAAAGCTATTCAAGCAACTCAAACCAAGTTGTGGGATCATCCCTTTTTTTTCTCTTGAGATACTATTCTTATTACCTAAATGTTTTTCCCAGGTATTCATGGGAGTTGCCTGACCGTTGCTTCCCTCCTTTGTCTGTCCAATGACAGGAAGATCTGTGTGCACTGCAAGTGTCGGCGTGAAGAGCATGCAGTGACAGCCATGCCGGTGGAAATGGAGAAGACTGTCACCAAGCTGATGTACGACTTCCAGAGGAACTCGACCTCGGACGACGACTCGGGCTGTGCCCTGGAGGAGTACGCCTGGGTGCCACCGGGACTCAAACCGGAGCAGGTACCGGCACGTCTGCACACGTTTCCATTCGGACCGCGCAGCGTAAACACTCGAAGGAGCTGGAGCTACACAGTGTTGACTTTGGAGTTTTTGTTTGTTGGTTTAAGCGTGAAAGTCCTGAGGAGATTTTCTTGACGATGCCTGATGTGCAGTGATGTGTGTAGGCATAACAAAATAAGCTATTACTGAAAAGAGGGGATGCCATTTTGAACGTTTACTTCTTTTAATAAAAACAAGATGTCAAAAAATATATATTTTTCCTCTAAATTATATGTTATGACAATGTTATGATTTACACAAGGGTTGCTCAGATACAAATCTTAAAGGGCCACAAAGAATTTTTTTTTAGGTTAGTTTATTAATCCATTGAACTAAGAATACAGTTGGTGCAGTTATTTTCAAAATGACTTAGCCATCAAAAAATAAAATTAAATAAAAAATCCTAAGTGTGCCAAAACAAAATACAAAGTTTCTTTCAGTTTCTACTCTTCTGCAGAGTTCACTGCTAAACAAATATATCAAGATCTCAAGAATCAAAATGCAATGAAAAATTAACTTACATTCTAATCTGAGTGAATACCTTCTTGCTTTTTGTTGTTGGGTCACAAGCGTAACAGAAATCCTGCTTACAGCTTGATAAGATCATTTTGGTGCACTTAAATTTAATTTCTTAAACCAGAAAATTTGCGGCAACAACTTTTCAAACTGTTTCTCGTTCCTCCGTACTCACAAGCTTTAAACATAGCTTTGTTTCCCTGGCTTTTCCTGCTGGTTGGAGGTAGAATAAAGGCAAATTGTCTATTCGTTTATGAAATTCACTGACCGCTTTTCCTTTCGCAGCAAATTCTTTAGGAAGTATTGACAACCGTAGTAATCAGCTCTGAAAATACGAAAAAGTACCCCTTAAACTGCATCAGTGGTGTCCGAGTGACCCTTTTGCTAAGTGTCTGCGCATCGTTGGCATGGAAATGACGACGCTCGTTGCCCCGTTGCTTAGCCGACATGTCAGCATCTGATGGTCTTCCTGTTTTTGTGGAAACGCAGAATATTATGAAAGAATCACGCAAGTACGAAGTTTTCAGAGAAGATGAAAACTTCTGTTTAGAGCCATTGGCCTGCACAATCACGAGTCAGGAGTGCGGTAAAACTCCAGTTAGCTAAACGACCGACCGCAGGATTCCAGAGACACGGACTAGCAGGTTTCACTCATAATCCCCCAGCAGATTAAGAGGTATAACTCCAGTATTGGAAGTCCCTGCATGTTTGCACTGACAGCGCCTTCACCAGGCTAACAGCTAACAAAGGATTATGTGGCTCCGGCCCTCAAATTAATCTCCCGATTGTTTCTGCCTCAGAACATGTTTGCAGGAGGTTTCCTGGCTCTCACAAGCACTTGAGTCAAGCCCGCACAGCACATTAAGCAGCTTCACGCAGGCTGGAGGAAAATCCTCCTCTACAATGCTCCGCTGAACTGGAGGTGTTCACATGTGGGAGGGTCTCCGCTTTAATTGGACAATAGGGGCGTTTATGGACGCTGGTTTCATTTCGTTGAAGAGCTGAGTCAATACGCTGTTGGCAGAGGCTCCGGTTTTCTCCTCAGCGGACCGAGGAGAGCTTTTTTTTTTTTTTCCCCT
Source organism: Girardinus metallicus (assembly GCA_903067095.1). Taxonomy (NCBI): domain Eukaryota; kingdom Metazoa; phylum Chordata; class Actinopteri; order Cyprinodontiformes; family Poeciliidae; genus Girardinus; species Girardinus metallicus. The sequence continues at coordinate 46,373 of CAEGAE010069127.1, read as the reverse complement.
CCAGGGTTACACTTGTAAATTAAAGCTCAGCATGGTAGATCTTTGTAAAAGAAAAAAAAACAGAAAACACAAATCAGATGAGATTTGCATAATATCACTCAAAATGTATAAAAGCTTCTATTTCTAATATGCAGTAATGCACAAATGTGATGCTATCTCTGAAATGCTAGCGCCTTTAAGCTGTGGAAAACTTGCTGTATGACCTTTTGCATAGGAGCAGATCTAAACAAAAAGCTAAAGCTTTGGACCTAAATGGTGGGTTTTAGATTTCCGCTCTGGGAGCCAGAGCTCTTTATTAGTCTGCTATTCAGCTGGCAGTGGTGTAACGTCCCCCTCTTTGTAATGAGAGATTCCCGCGCAGCTGTACAGCAGTCAGGTACGTGGATCTGAGGGATTACTAAGGATAGCTCTGCACTCATTTGGGACCTAATTTACCCTAAAAAAAAATATGAGTGTACAGGTATCTCTCTTAAACCCAATAACTACCACTTTGCAGAAATGCAATCTTCACCAGACGGAGACGTAGTTGGGGTTTTGCTGTTGTGTTCTAGGAGCAGTGTGAGGAAGGCCTGCGTTTAGAAATAAAACTTCTCGACGTTGCCAGCTTACGGTTCAGCAAGGCCAAGAATGTAACTCTGCTGAGTCCTCTTAGGGGCATTTTCCACTTTTCATCATCACGCAGAGTCGGTCTCAGCAGTCACAGGGATCTGATTTTAATTTTCTGTCCAGCATGACGTACGTGTTTTCAGCCCTCTAACGCTGGATGTTTGTACAGCATTTTGGCCTTCAGGTAATGAAATATAAGCTGGCTGCAGGGTGTCAAAAAAAAAGGATTTGAAATAGACAGAAAGAGAAAGAAAAGGAGTGAGGGTAGTTTGACCTGTTTCCTAAATAGACCTGAGCACAATTAAAACAATTCCAGGCCAGCATGGGGGCCAATAAAACTGTCAGCAGCTGATCACTGATCTTTGAGTGATCGTGGCTGTTCCCATTTACATCACTGATATTTTTTAACTACTACTGCATACATTGCAAAACATTTGTGATATATTTAAGTATGTCCTCTCTACCCGCTCCTCCATTGGATGGATAATGGATAGAAGGTTTTATGAGCAAATATCTTTAAAGTTCATGACACTCCCATCAGTCTAAGAGCATCTATCATCCTGTGACTTGTGACCCTTTTTACGGCATCACGTTATCAGCCTCATTCCTTTCCCTTAAGAAAATGCAAAGAAAGTGAAGGATTGTGGGAATTATAGGGTGTTTTTTGGCAAAAAAAAAGCCGTTAGCATGGCAAACTAGCCATGCTAACCGTTAGGTTGTACTATACAATGATAATGATCAACGCTAAAAGTAAAATCACAGGAATGTTACTTCTATTCTTTAATCATATTAACAAACACTTTCTCTGGCAAGGCCTAAATGAATAGAATAGAAACATCATTTATTGTCCCAGAATGGGGAGATTTCTGTGCAACAATACCAAAGTGACAGATAATAACAGCAAATAAACCCATAAAAGTATATACAGCTCTGGAAAAAAATTCAGATCCCACTGCATTGAACCCCATTGAAACCTCATGGCTATTAAACCAGATATTGATTTCTGAACTCTGCCTGAGTTAAAATATTAGTATTATTGTTTCTAAATAAATATGAACTTGTTTTCTTTGCATTATTTGAGGTCTGAAAGCGCTGCATCTTTTTTGTCATTTTGACCATTTCTCATTTTCTCCAAATAAAAACAAAATTTTTGCTTGGAATTTCAGAGACATGTTGTCAGTAGTTGATAGAATAAAATAACAATGTTCATTTTACTCAAACATACACCTATAAAGAGTGCAGTCAGAGAAACTGCTTACTCCAGTCCATAGGAATGTGCAACTGAGTTGGTTCATTAAAAATCTACAATAATTCCGTCTCTTTGAGCATTTAAAGAAAAGATATTTACAATTGGTGACAATAAAAAACAGTAAAAGTGTTAAATGACGTGAAACGATACATGATTCCTGAATTTGGTGAAGCGAACGACTGCTAGCCAAAACATAGTGATTTGATTATTGTCCTGCTGAGTTTTTGGTTTTCTTTTAGTTTTTGGCCTTGATGAAACCTACCGTCATTCTATAAGGTTTGCACTTCTACTACGAATACCCAATTTGTCTCGCCACGTGTCGCTGTAGCGAGTTGTGATTTTCTGACCGGAGCCGCGTCGCACCCAAGCCCGCTGAGGAATGCCAGAGCTGCTCCCTGAACTTGTCGGGCCGTTGGCAGCAATAGAAACCAGCTGTGACGAGCGATCTCCCCTGTCACCCTTTTCCCCCACCCCCCCAAAGTCCTACCATTAAGCCAGGAAAAACACTCCTCTCAGTTCAACTGAAACGTCTGCCCCGTCTTGAGCTTCGTCTGCTTCTGATTACAGTTATTATCGCAAGCCACTTCTCCTGGTTCTCACTGTCTTTCTGCGTGTGTGTGTGGATCTATCTTTTGATCTTTACCCCTTTGGGGCAGTGAGCCTTTCACCTCCAGATTCTAACCCTGCTGTTGTTGGAGGCATGTTTTGTAATTTATCATCAGCCATCAGCTCTCTATGTGTGTGTGTACGCATGTACAGCACATTGTAGACTTCAGTCAGTCTTTTATGGACTGTATTCCAACAAACACAAGGGGACGCCAACCAAATCAGACCAGGAAGAATTGGGTTGCACCCCGAGCAAGAGCTGTGAAATCATCCCAACTCAAACTCGCTTTGATAAGGCTGCTTTACTGAAACACCGGTTGCCGCCGCCGATCGGGTTTTTTTAATGGCCCCGGCTTTACCGTTCATCTTGAAGACGTGGGTTTTTGTTTTTTGTTGTTTTTTTTTTTTAAAGCATTACGGTTTTATTTTTGGTCCTTGGCTCACCGGCTCCCGTTTGGAGGATTCAGGTTAATCCGTTTTTGGTGTCGCTTGGCAAAGACGAGTCTGAAATCTCCCAAGTCAGCAAATCCATTCAGTCATCGATCCAGATGGCGAGTATCAATCAAAGATACCGTTTCTACTGAGGACAACAGCTCTGATTTAGTTTTGCCTTTATGTTTAACGCCACACTTTTATCACTTTTTTTATCTCTTTTTTTTCTTAAATTCTTCCAAAATCTCTCTTGTCGTTCTCGCTTTTTGGCCTCTGTCTTTAAACCTTCCTTGCAGTTTTGCTCCTCCCCCCTGCGCTGACCTTTGTGGCACCCCAGCCCTGCAGATACAGTGTAATAAAGAAAGGGGCTGTGATAAATAACAAGGAGATGACACCCATTGTGTGCCGCGGAAATGTGAGGAATGCAATTTGGAACTATCCAGATTAGCATTAATCTGCGGCAGCACACACAGCGTTCATTTAGGTTAATCACTGCTTTGGCCGTACGAGTGTCTGTCTGTTTTGTGTGCGTGTGTGTGTGTGTGAGTGTTTTGACAGGTCATTGATACATTCCCATGTCAATGTGCAGAGACGGAGGAGTGGGGTGCCATTAAGTCTCCACTGGTGGACCATAAATCAAAGTGATTTCTTAACTGTGTGTGTGTGCGCTTCTGTGTGTTGATGGCCTGCTCTGGTAAAGCTTAATCCCATTGTTGTATTCTTTCAGTTTTTTCAGTTGTGTTTTTTTTATATATATAATAATCTACTCAGCTTGTGCAATAATTAATAAGCTTTATAAATTAGACGATTCATCTTGAGCATGTAGAGTTTGAGAGATGTACTGCTTAATCAGTCAGACATCTGTTTTCAAAGTGGGTGAGTTTTCTCTTGATCAGCTCTGAGCAATTATCACAACAAATATTTAAAGAAAAAATACATCTGCAATTTTTCATATTTTACTATTCACCAATTTTTTCAGTGTAATCAGAAGGTAAAACATAAAATAATTGGAAATCAGGTTCGACCAGAAAAACCCTGATCTGTTCATTGTTTTTGATTGTTTTTTAAGGCAAAACAACTGAGAAATAGAGATGTGCCAACTAATGGACCTGAATTCAGAATCAACCAATTTTTTTATTTTTTTTATCCTTTGGTCATTATGTTCATTATGTAAATGTGTCAAAACCAGGAATTCACATCACATTTTTGACCAGAATAATTAGAATAAAGAAGAGATTTGAATTCTCTATTTTCCCCTGGTCGTCTATGACTGATAATCAGCAGATCAGGAAAAAAAAAAAAGAGAGAATCGCCAGAACTAGGAACAACATTTACTATGAGGCATTTTTTTTTTACTTTCATCATAATCTGCCAAAGGTTTTAGAGATTTGCTTAAATGTATAAAATAGGATATTCTTCTGATTCCTATTTTTTCTGCTGCACTAAACACCACAACCTTTATTAAAGTCAAATCAACATTTTTTTTTTTCGTATTTTATTTTTTGCTAACAGTAAAAAAAAAAAAAAAAAATATGCCATTTTACAAAGAATACAGATAGGTTACAGATTTAATGCTAATCAAACGTCGTGCTAATTCTTTTAAATTTAGCCGTACATGTCATCACTTCAAGGGGTTTCTCAGATGGTTTACGTGCTGCAGGAGCTTTACTCCCGCCTCATCCTGTGTTTGTCGTCTGGCAGGTTCATCACTACTACAGCTCCCTGCCCGAGGACAAGGTGCCCTACGTGAACAGCCCAGGAGAGAAGTACCGCATCAAACAGCTGCTCCACCAGCTCCCGCCTCACGACAATGAGGTGAGAGTCTGGACCGACCCGCTTGCCCCCCCTCCGCCCCCGTCCATCTATCTACATCTCCCTCCCCCGCCTCTCCCCACTTCGGGCCATTACGGAGATAAGAGGGGAGCGGAGGGGAGACAGACAGGAGAAATGGGGGAGCTGTCTCGTTAATGGACGTGAAAGAGACGGAGCGATGTTTGTAGCCACTTATTGAGATTTGTTACATTAATAAATCATAACCACGAGCCGTCCTGAGAGGCAGCTCGGTAGGAGATCAGCACGCTTCGCCTTAATTGCTCTGCTTTTTTTTTCCTCCACACGTTTTAGCACCGCCAGCTTGCTTCGAAGTGGCTGATAATCTGACTGGCAAAATAAACAAACATGCTCAAAATGCTCACAAGTCTGCAATGGCTACTCCGATTTCAGAGGTGCCAAAATGGCTCGACTCTGACAGTGACTATTTTTTGTTCAAGCAAACATTGAACAAAAAGTAGTGCATTGAAACACAAAAAACATAATGGTTAAGCTTTTTGATGCCCTCGTTTTTGCTCTTCGGACAGAAAACAAATATTCGTGTCTGGTTGGACTATCACTGAACTCAACTTTACCTCCAGTATTGGTTTGTGGGTGTAAAGAAAATGCATTCATTAGTATAAAATGTAATTTTAGAGACTTAGATTTTTTTTTTTTTTTGAAGTGATGCTTTGTAAAAGTTGTCAGTAAAATATTTAAACCAAATGCACAGCATAAAACATTGGTTGAAAATGAGAACTTAATGACGTACAAAATTGCATGGAACCACGCAGATGGGTAAACAGGAAGATCAGGTTGCAAATGATAAAAATCCAGCTTTAATACAGAGGCAGAGGTGGAAAAACACAATGAAATCAGAGAAACCAATTAAGAGGCAAATGAGAAACAGCTGAGGCAGAAAACAGGCAAAGGCGAATTTGGGTGATGGGGAACAGCTGACAAACACAGGAGGAAAACCGAGACTAAAGGAAACTACAGCTAGAAGAGGAACAGATCTGACAATAATCTTAAGCGAAGTCAATATAATGTGCAAGGAACGAGACGCAAGAATAAGCTAAAAAAAAAAAAGAAGAATGAAATACAAAGGAATGAATTGATATGCTAAGGTCTTTGGGACAACAGTAAATGTAGGAAAAGGAATAGAAAATGTCAAGACCTAAGTAGATGTAAGTAAACAACATAAAACACAAAATATAGAACTAATCCAAAACCCGAACACTACAGGATCATGATACTTCAGATGATGCCTTGATTTCATGATCTGCACATATTCTTTATGCCTCACAACCAATTGGAAGGTTCCAACACGGATGGGGGGTTGAAGTGGACACACCGATATCGTGGTTCAGTAGCGAGGAAGTAATAATCCTGCAGTCAGGATACTGAGGTCTGCAACTTTTAATTAATACATTCAGATTGTTTTCGAAGATGGACAGAATCCTTTACTATCAATATAACGGCTATAAGTAGGACTTTAGAGCCTTATTTTCTTCTTTTGTCAACCTTGAACTCCACAGAACAGCAACCCGAGTCAGTATGCTGATGATACGATGCATCATATTTGTGTCCAGGTACGCTACTGCAACAGCCTGGACGATGAGGAGAAGCGAGAGCTCAAGCTCTTCAGCAACCAACGGAAACGGGAGAACCTGGGCCGCGGCAACGTGCGTCCGTTCCCCGTCACGATGATGGGGGCGATCTGCGAGCAGGTGCCCGATATTTTTTATTTTTAAATGTATTTTATTATTTAAAAAAAAAAAAACCCTCAAAGGCATAATTCTTGACCGTGTGCCCTGTTTTCGCTTCTGAGTGGTGTGACGGGATGGGATTGAGTGCGATGCAGCCCAAAATGTGTCATGTGGCCCGTGGAGCGAAAGCCATGAATCGTGCCGCCGACACATGGAACGGTCTGCTGGCGATTCAGCTCCCGTGATGTATAGGACAGCTGCTTTGCGCTGACACGTAAAGGCCAGAGACACATTTATCTGGCTTTTCCAACGACGCCATGACCTTTCCTGTCTCACCTTAGAGTCTTCCTTCATAGAGCCTGCTGCGGAAGTGTGTCTTAAGTTTTTCTCCCTGCCATCCTGTCCTTCCAACCCTGTTCTTGTGATTTAAAATCTGAGCGTGACGTATTGTCTTTGAGAGCGAGGTCAGCGTTAAAACATCCGTGTTATTTCTTAGTAGCACCCAGTGTGCTGCGAAATGGTCAATATATTGCTTATACGTTCCCCTTTAGCATCCTTATGGGACTAGTGAGTGTAATGGAGCGTTCCTTTAACAACAAAGCTGTAGAGTTTAGTATCGACTGTGTGGAGAGCATGTTGAACTGAAGTGCATGTGTGGCTCTTGTCCATTTAGCTCGCACAAATCAAACCACATATCCAGTAAAAGAATTGGTAGAATGTTCGTCACAATTTCTTGGTTTTAATCTTTATCCCTCTTTTGGCCTCCCAGCAGCAGACTTTGTGTTAGCTAGAGTTTACAGTGCTGTGGAAAATGATTTTCCCCTTTGCAGATTTTTATGGGTGGACTTGTTGGTTCAAGAGTGCTTGAGCCACCGAGGTTCCAGAACAGCAAAGCAACTTTGGACTTTAACTGGTCCGTTGCAACAATTTTCCTTTTCAGCCATTCTGCATTGTATTTACTGCTGGGTGAGCTGAGAGACTGAAGTCGTCTTATTTGAATCTAGAAACTTTGTTCATGGTTGACACAGAGACTGAAAGGTGCCCAGGTCCAATGGCGCAATTTTAGATTTAAGTTAGTTTTAATTGTATAGCACATTTCACGTAATAAAAACACAACACAATTAAACAAAAACAAAACAAAATATGACACTATAGCAGCAGGATACAGAGTAATAAAAACAGTCATCCAGACCAAAATGTATTTATTTTTCAGTTATTTCTAATCAAAGGCAACTCTAAACAGGTGGAGTTTTTACCCTTGACTTAAAGGGTAAAAACTCTTTAAATCACTGAAAAACCAACCAGTGTTTTGGTTGGTTTTTCAGTTTTCTGGAAGTTTGTCCCAAATTAGAGGAGCTTAAAAACTGAATGCTGCTTCTCCTCGTTTGGTTCCGATTCTCTATTCTGGGTCTACTCTGGGTTTCCGATCTCCACTACTTCATTCAGTAATGCTGCAACATTCTGCTTAGAAAGCTTTTGCTCAAAAAAAAGGTAAAACTCGGCTTTCAAGATACGTTGTGAAACAGGAAGTTAAATTATAAATTCAGATTGGTCAAAGTCACAGGGATTCGTCAGAAAAGAAGAGAATACAGAAAATATTAAAGTGATTGGTCCGACTCGCAGAAAATTTTCGAATGATGGGTGAATTTGCATTAATAGTTGCATTCGCAAACAGCTCACCTTCCCTGGCAGGACTTAGAAGCACCCAAAGTGGACTTATTTGGTCCTAATATTGTAATAGTAGTTACTCAGGGTATTACTTGATGGAATAAAGTTTGAACCATTGTTTGTTTTTTTTTTTTTTGCTTGTTTTCGCAGTGTGGAGGCCAGATAAACGGCGGCGACATTGCTGTGTTCGCATCTCGAGCCGGCCACAGTGTGTGTTGGCACCCCGCCTGCTTCGTGTGCAGCATGTGCAAGGAGCTCCTGGTGGACCTCATCTACTTCTACCAGGACGGGAAGATCTACTGCGGCCGGCACCACGCCGAGAGACTGAAGCCGCGCTGCACAGCCTGCGACGAGGTAGATGCATGTAGACACAACCTGGCTGCAGACAGATGACCGTTTATCAGTGGTGGACGAAGCAAAAGTATTAATGCTAATGGTCAAATCTTACTCAACTACGAGTAAAAGTTCATAGGTCGAAAGTTTACTCAAAATCTTTTGAGAAATATTTTGGTAAAAAACTTTTTTTCCTAATATCTGTGTTGTTTTCTGTTTTCTCATAACCTTGTAACTTGCTGGTGCCGCCTGATAATATTGGTGACAAATGTAAAACCACTCAGCTACAAAAAGTCAACACCACCTGTAAAAACTTCAGCATAAAAATGCAATAAGAAAATGACAGCTATCATCATTATTTCTTATCATCTGAAACGTCCCCAGCACCCCAAATGGGAAAGAAAAGCAAGAGAGTAACACAGGTAGCTTTAGGTAACACCATGCTAAAATAAGGGCTTACAAACATGGAGCTAAGATGTGGCCATGGGTTGCGCTGGTTCTGTCTCCATTGCTGAGTTTTGTTGAAAACAGCGGACTACTAAGCTATTCTGAACCAAAAGGAACGAGTAACGACAACTTTCCTAGAAAAGTAGTGGAGTCAAAAGCCCCTTCATACTGTCTTTGCAATGTAGTGGAGTGAAAGTCATAAGATCCCAAAAGAAAAACACTCGAGTAAAGTAAACAACACTCAAAAATTTTACTCCATAAGTACAGTTCTCGAGTAAATGTACTCCGCGAATGTCCGCCGCTGCCGTCTATAAATAGCTACAGATGTAATTGTGTCTGAAAGCCTATTTATAAAGCATCTGCATACAGCTGTCTGTTGCTAACAGGCTTTCCTGTTTAATGGGGTCATCTTACAGTAGTCTGATCTCCTGAACATTAACGGTAAATTACTTATTGTACAAATGGGAACAGGGACACTGCAGCACTTAAGAGGCACCCCGACGGTTTTAACAACAGTTCAATTTAAAAGCAAATGAACCACCTAGCTTGCACCAAGTCCCCACTCAAATTAGCCTCCTACACAAAGAAGGATGATCTCAGAGTTTGAAGCAGCAGCAGTGGCGGCAATAAAGCGGAGCATTTAGAGAAGGAGAGGAAGAGAAAGACAAGCGACGTCTCAGCGTTGTCGTTCAGCACTGAGTAATAATCCGGGCTGCAATCAACCATTAATCTCTCCTTTCCTCAGATCATCTTTGCGGATGAGTGCACCGAGGCGGAGGGCCGCCACTGGCACATGAAGCACTTCTGCTGCTTCGAGTGCGAGACGGTGCTGGGCGGCCAGCGGTACATCATGAAGGAGGGACGTCCCTACTGCTGCTCCTGCTTCGAGTCTCTCTACGCCGAGTACTGCGACTCGTGTGGGGAGCACATCGGTATGCTGCTTCTGCACAGGTTTTCAACACTTCTTAATGGAACAGCGTCGGCTGTTGGAAGGCATTTGGGGCCAATTGTGCCGTCGCGGTTAAGTTCAAGGGACTGGGTGGAGGAGGAATGAGAAAGTAGTCAAAAGGAAACTTTTAGAGGCCATTCAAACAGCCTGAACATTAGTGAAGAAATAACATTTTGAAGACCAAGGAGCACCGACAGGTCAGGGAGGAAGTTGTAGAGAAGTTTAAAGGAGACTCCTAAGTGTTAGATTTTTGTTGGTCAAGAGCAAGCTCTACTTGTACCACGTTTCAGAGGTAAAAGAAAAATGGGGATTGTGGTAGCGACTCAACTTAAAAGCCTTGCAACTTGTCATGGCAGCAAAAGGTAGTTCAACAAAAGTGGGCTGTATCTCAGACATCTGTTATCTTGGTCTATAAAATACTTTTTTGGATTTGTAGGTTGTGATTTACAGTATGAACTGCTCAGCAAGGCACTGGATCAATGACTGTCTTGTGTGATTGCCGTGCTGTTAGCGTTGATGTGATTATCATCAGGTACTACAGGAGTGAGTAAAGCCCATCTTTTTCAGGTGGTTAATTTTAATTATTTAGCAGGCAGGATGCTGTAAAAGTATTTAACTAAAGAAGTACTGAACCACCAGAGGCCGCTTTACAACCAGATGGCAGTCATTAGCAAATAGCTGTTTTTCTTTCCCCCCATCGACTGAAAATATTCTGAAAAAGCTGCGTGTTTATGCTGCCCTGGGCAAGCTGTGTAATGAGTTTGCCACACAGCACTTAGCTTTCCACCTCCAGCTCCATTTTCCCAGTCAGCAAACTACTTAAAAATGGGCTGCTATTCACATAAGTACGCATATTTAAATATTCCATTGAACAGCCATTAAAGGCATTTAAATCTGTGGTAGGGGTTAGCATATTTGAATGCGTGTGATCTCACATACTCCTCTTTTTATTTATTTATTTTTTTTACCATGCAGGAATTGATCAAGGTCAGATGACGTATGACGGGCAGCACTGGCACGCCACTGAGGGCTGTTTCTGCTGCGCCCGCTGCAAACGCTCCCTGCTCGGTCGGCCTTTCCTGCCCAAGCAGGGGCAGATCTTCTGCTCGCGCTCCTGCAGTTTGGGGGAAGAACCCAACGGCTCAGATTCCTCCGATTCGGCCTTCCAAAGCGCTCGGTCCACCAGGGAGTCCAGACGCAGCACCAAGACGTCAAAGAGCAGTGGGGGCGCGCCACCGGAGAGGCACTCTGGCGAGGTGGACCCTCTGTCTTTACAAATGGACCTGCTGAGTCTCTCCAGCCAGACGCCCAGTTTGACTCGCGAGCCGCCTTCCTGGCAGAACCAGGAGCAAGTCAGTGATGGCTACGGCTACGAGCCGCAACCCGACCCAACAGCCGACCCCACCCCTCTCCAGATCCTCAGCCACTGCAACGTAAGGAGTTCCTATAGCACCCCCTCCCCCGGACAGAGTAACCAGCAGCACGATCACAGGATCAATGAGAACGGTGGTCTGAAGCGGCCCCCCATCTCCGCCATGAAGGGCCAGTCTTTCAATGAGAGCTGGCTCCAGCCGGCAGCTCCGGAGGAGTACTACCCACCCAAACTGAAGACCCAGAAGAGCTTCGCCGAAGTGCAACACAACGGATTTTCCTCAGACAAGCGTTCGATCAGTTTGCACATGTTTCAAAGGGACAGAGACGGAGGGGCTCAGACAACTGCTCAGGTGGCGAGGAGCAGGAATCCCATTAATGCACTTAGCTTCACAGAACAGCTGACCCCACTGGAGCAGACCCCGAGAGGTTCCATGGAGTCCCTGGCTTTGTCCAATGCAACAGGTGGGTGTGGTTTATTCCCTATTCCATTACATTCAAATGTTTCAGATTGAACTAAGGGCAGTATTATGTATAATTGACCTTTCTTTGCCTTAAATCGTGTTATAATGTTATCCCCTCATCAAAAACATGCCTGGAGTGTCGCTTTGATTCTTTCATGCATGTTTGAGAAATCCTTTAATCTCCCATGGCGACCATTCAGCTGTGTAAAACGCCTGGATGGGACGAGGCTCCACCTTCGAGGCGCTGCTCCTTTTCGGAGCTGCAGTTTCCACGCCCCCGAGCTTCCGCCTCACAGAACCCCTCTCCCGATCTTGGTTTGCATAATCAGATCACTCTTTATTTTTCTCTGCTCACTCCCAGGTAACTCGGCTGACGGGGGGGGGAAGAGTCAAGATCACCTCTCCCGTTTCTCCATGCCCGACCTGAGCAAAGACTCGGGAATGAATGTGTCAGAGAAAAGCAACATGGACACTTTGAACTCGTCCATGCAGTTCCGTAGCTCTGAGTCTATTCACAGCCTCAACGCCAGCCAGCCCTACCTGGAAATGAACCCACCCAGGTCTTCCCAGTACCAGATGCAGTATTGCGACCCCTCAGGAATGAGAGTTAGTGCTGCCATGACTCATTTACCTCCTGCCTTCACCTACCAGGAGGAGGACAGGATGGTCAGCAGCGCCAACGCTGCACGCCTGCCGCCCATCAGCGAATGCAGAGTGAGCGGCGTCGGCGTACGGGGGGCAAGCGTCCGGACAGACGCCGCAGAAGACACCCCTCAGAAGCGCCGGCATCACCATCACCGCCAGAGACGATCCCGCCGCTCTCGGTCTGAAAACGCTCTAAACTTGGTGGCAGATCGCAGGGTAAGACCCCAAGACAGACCCCTGCTGAGCGTGCGGGAAGATTATGATCGCTTCCCACCGCCCAGGAGCGCCGCGAGCCAGTTTGGCGCTGGAGGACGGGGACGACACCAGCCCCAACTCTTCAGGCAGTGCCCCCGGACCACTTCAGACCTTTGTCTGCAGAACCCCGCAGCCAACAGGCGCACTGGATTGAGCCAGTACTCCTGGGACGAGTATTACGACGACGACTGGTGCTCCACTTGCTCTTCGTCCTCTGAATCCGAGGATGAGGGCTACTTCCTGGGCGAGCCCATCCCGAGGCCCATTCAGCTGCGCTACATCAACAACCAGGAGATGGTACACAAGTACAACAACGCAGGAATCGGAGGACCCAACCGCAGCGGGCAGCTGCACACGCGCAAACGCAGGAAAAGCAAGAACTGCATTATTTCTTAACATCTGGACCTTTTCTACGGGACACCTCTTTTTGTTAGCTTGAGTACACTAACATCCTCTATTAGGAACAAAGAAAAGTTGTGTTTTTGAGTGCTAGTTATCTAGAAGTCGGCAATGAATCAAAGCTGGCAAACCATGAAACGGCAGTAATGTTTGCATGGTTAATCATTTTAGTATTTTATATTTCCATGTGCAGTTTTATACGTGTTTATCAAAAGCTGATGTGCAATTTCTCTTAAACATCGTTTGTTTTCTTTGCTACAAAGAGGAACATAATATAGTCCGTTTGGTACAGTTTTATGTTTTCAGTCAGTGTGACCTAGATATAGGATGGATCTTATGTTCTGCTAAAGTTCATAACCTGTACATAGATAAATGGAGTATTAATTTCACCTAAATTAAAAAAAGTCACTGTAAATATGATTGTAAATGTGGGCCCATATTTTTATATTTTGTAAAGATGGAATGAGGTAAATATCTATAATGTAGAGCTACAGCGTAACAAAAACAACTCACGCATGTGTTGTCTGGCTGACTTGGTGCTGCATTTGGAATAAAGGAGTATTGCAGAACAACATGTTGGTGATAGTGTGCAAAATAACTCCACTCTCAATCCTTTGAACGCTTAAAATGACTGGCGTTGTGGCGCGGGGGCTGATTGGAGTCATCCTCCACTGGCTCGTTAGCTGGTGATGGGTGCAGTCACAGTCCGACACACTCTGTCCATTGTCCTGCTAAGAAACGGGAGATTATTGCATCAGCCTCAGTGAGACGAAAAAATGCTAACTAAAGGTCTTGGTTATTAAAACCAGGTGATGGTTTTTTGTTTGTTTTTGTTGTTTTTTTTTCTTTTTAAATCTGTGTTTTTGGGGCAATCAGACATTCCTTTCCCCTGTATTGGTTTATTGATTTGTTTTGTTCAGAGATATGCTAATGTAATATTCATATCTGTCTGCGCTCTATTTTTAGACCCGGGATTTGAAAGTCCAGTCTTCCTACGCCGATGTCTTGCAACATTTAGATGTGTCTGTTTGTAGACACTTCAATCAAATAATAATACTGTTAGCACATTCTTTAGAACTTGACTTCATGCTAACACTCGACACGCCGGTGTAATGGACCAGGGAAATATCTGAAAGTTGAGTTATTTTGTGCCCCGTACCAGATTTAGTAGTTTAAGAATGGGATTTTAGCTAACACGAAGTCCTAATCTCAGAATTGGCTAAAATCAGTGACATGCATATGTAACAAAATGACAATGCATTTTACCAGTATTAAGTCCCTCATGAATGATGTTCAGATTGCTGCATTATATGTTTGATTTTTTTTGTAGTTGTTTTTTTTCTTCTGGGGTGCAGGGGTTTGGACATATTTTGTCCCGACAGAAGTTTTCCCAGGACAGGCCTACTGTGCGGTTTTTAATTGTATATTTGACTCTACATGTACAGTCTTCAATAAACTCTTGTTTGGTTTCTGCTGAAGACCTTTTCATGCAACGCCTGTGCTAATGCTAATGCTAGAGTTTCCCTGTTTTCATATGACTTGTTGATGATGAATCTGTGTGGGACATTTTCACTGCAGACAACATGAATACAAAACATTTTGCTTTATAAACGTCAGAAAATTTTACGACTAATGTCTAGCTACCCTAGATGTACACAGTCATTGTGAAGATTGAAAAACTAACATATTTAGGGAAAACCCAGATTTATTGGATCGACAAACTAATGTTCATGGTCTGTAGTTCCATTCTGCAATCTTTAAACACAAGCATTTTTTAAAAATGGCTGAACTGATTGAAAATGTAAAGCTCACTGGATACATCGGGCAGAAAGTCTGACTGTAGACAAACAACAGGTATTGAGAATTGACTTTAGTCAGGGTTATCCCTGTCTTCCATAACCTTTCCAGTGTGTCTTCATATAGTCTAATCTACTTTTCTTACAGACTTTCCCTCAGTCACAGTATAATGAATCATTCTTTCAACACATCAAGCGAATTACCATAAGGACCAAAAACAAAGCTGCGGAAAAGCAGTTAATGAAATTGTTGAATAGCATTTTCTGTGATTGGTTTATTGTTCATGAATTGGAACTTTTGAAAACAGAAATCAAAATTAAAACATATACAAACAGAACACGAGTCCCAAAAATGTCAAATCATTTTATGTGAGCGCTAATTTATGAGCCTTTTTAACCTTTCCGATTTTTGACCTGGGTGGTTATTCACACAGCAGCTAACTATTTACACAGGGAAAAATAGGTAGGAGATGGTGCGCCACCGATGACGCACACTGTAAACAGAACATGCAAATCATTTCCAGACAGTAATTACCTACTAGAAAAACAGCGCAGTATAAATACTCCAAAAGTATTATTCACTCTAACCACTGATATTTTTTCAATTTTACACTAAATTAACTTTTATGTCGGACGATTGCTCCAACCGGGACACTTTACACGTTTTGTTCCCGGTGCATGTTTCACACGGGAATATAATGACCACCCAATGCAAAAGGTGGCAAAGGTATAAAGGTTCATAAAAGTGTTCACACAAACTCCTGTGATGTTTTTGAGACGGGAATTCTTTTAAGATGAACGAAACCGGTTTTGGTGTTGGCCCCGCGTCGTTAATTTCATCCTGGTTGGAATTAAAGCTTCTGTAGAGTTCAGAATCAGAACTGATTCAGCTGAAGTCACAAATATGTCTGCTTTGTGCTGGGCTACAACATTATATTTTACGTGGTTCTTAAACTGAAAATCCAAGATGTTATTCTGTGTTGGAGGGCGGGGGATCCACACTTTTCATTCGTTTATTTTCCAAAGCTGCTGTGTCCCATTCAGGTTACCAGTGGGGCTGGAACTGATCCCAGCCACCCCGATGGCCGGATTAACCATTGGCACAAATTAGCTGACAGGTTGTATTGCAAAGTGTTAAGCAGTGTCATACTGTAAATCGGATTGCTTCTGATGTCCATGTGGTGAAGGGATTACTCTTGCTGGCTCCCATAATCCACACAGACCCACCTACTGTATTTGCAGCAAGATGTATGAATGCCGTCCTGCTGATTTAAAGTCACAGACCCATTCACGCCGTTAGGGAATAATTGGGCACATAAGAGTGTTTACCTTACCTCAAGTAAGTTCCAGTTTTCAAGTCTACTCGGAAACACTTGGGTAACTCCTAGATGTGGGGGGGAAAAGAAGCAAGAGACAAAATATTTAGAACTTTCAAACATGTGAACCCCATTATTATGTTGGGCTGCTGATAGCCTGGCTTATAAATCCAGATGATTCCCAGTTTATAATCAGTCCTTACAACAGAGAGTGCAGAGAGGACAAAGTTGTCTTTTAAACACTCACTTCCTTTTACATCATCATCACTAACCCTCATTAGTTTCTTTATTAGTGCCTTACCAAAGTGTGTGTTTGTGTGGAGTGTCTCCATGTGTTTAATTAAAAGCAAATGGAGGCGGCACAGCGAGGGCGGTGGGGGCACAGATTGTTGCCATATGTTTCTCAAACCGTGCCACATCCAAGGCAGGCAGATAATCCGAGAGGTGCGTCAAGGATGCTTTCAGTTGCCATGGTCAGGACAGATGATGACGTGTGGTCATAATGGCTCCGGTTCTGTCTCTGCAGGATGTCAGGTCACGCTTTCAGAATTACAACCAGGAAGAGGAAGGTTTGTTGATCTCTGAGACTGAACCAGTCAGACAGTGTGAAGGCTAAGCATTTGTATTTGCTCCTAATATTATGTTTAAGTCTACACATGCTCCAGCCATGGAGAAAAATTTATTTTCTGACCTTATCAATGTCTCTGGTTACACCATAAACACATTAACAACTGGTGGGAAATCTTGATGTGCTCCTTATATTACAGAGGAAAGCAATGAATCCCATCTTCACTTCCTTTCACAACACTTTCAGAATAAGAGTTTCTTGTTTTACGTCACTTAGGGTCCAAACTTAGAGGTATATATTTTTTTAACTTTCAGAATGTTTGGGAGAATTGCATTTACCACTGTATGGGCCAACCATCTTGGATTTCCTTCCAAAAGCTTCCCATCACCCAACAAACGAAGGTTTGCCAGAATTTCAGCCTATTTCTCCTGACATAACAGCTGTAATTGAGTCTGGATTGTGGGCCAGCTCACTCTCACACACCTTTTCTGCTCTGCCAACCAAGTCTATGGTACTGAGATTACAGCTTGGTGACGGGCAACCCCGGACATTGATTCGTTTGTTCTCAAGCCACTTTGAAACCGATTTGGCTGCATTACTAGGATCATTGTCTATTCCAGTGGTTCCCAAAGATCTTCTTGCGTTCATGCATTTGAAAGGTGTTTCCTGTTTAGTCAGTAGATCCCAGCCACGGAAGTCCTATCTGAGATTAAATTATGGAAATTCAATTTTAATCATCACAATCTGGATCTAGTTGTCAGAATCTCAAAAAATCACTCTGTTGGTAAATGTTTCTGCATAAAACTCATCAACTTAAAATCCAGAAATTTCACTTGCTAACGTGAACGTATGAGTGTGAAGGTCATCACCTTGAGTTGGTTCTTGAGAAATGGCTGCAATTTAGCAAATAAAAATCATTGGATTTAGGTTTATTTTTATAACAGATGAATGCCAACTTGTCACAAATGCATACATAAGCAACTTGTCTTTCGATAGCAGCAGCGACTCACTGACTGGCCTCGCTGAATGAGGGAGGCATGTGACCAGACGGAATGAGGCCTCTCTGTACTGTCTGCACCCACAGGACCATCATGTGTGTTCAATTACTGTGGCAAGAATGCACAAACATCAAGCAAGAAATCACTTTTTACAAGGGCACATGTTGCAGTTTTTTAATGTTTGCAACTTCAGAGAGACATTTACCCTCCCCGACATCCCTTCTTCAATGGAGGCAGTAATCCCCCAGATTCTGACACTGTATCTTAACATGTCAGGTACAATCGCTCTGTAAGTCTGTGTAAAAAAAGGGTCAGGAGGGCGGAGTCGGATCATCCTCTGCTCACAGACTCCGCTCTGTTTCAACTCGGCTCTCATCTGTGGGACGGGCTCACTGCTCTCCTGAGGTGGACGCATTAATGTCCTGTGACAGCAACCCTGCTGTCCATCTGTCTTTCTTCTCTTCTTTTTTTTTTTTCCTTATCTAAATTTCCCCAAGCAAATATTGAAAAGTACATAGATTTTCAAACCATACAAATATCAGTTATGACATATAGAGGCCTTAACTGACATCCTTCCTCCACAAGGGGCTCCGAGTCAACATATATGTTAGAAACAGTTATCCGTTTGCCACGTTCACTCAGTCTGACAGGTGGCTTGGAGGAAAAGTTGCCAGGTTTGGGTTGAGCCGCAGATCGAACAGCACCAAAAGGGGCGCTTCGCCACCAAGGAGCGCCGCATACTGGGGCATCTTAGAGCCGCCCTGCCAGAAGGATCCATCTGGTTCAAGATGTCAGCCCCCACCGCTTCTCCTAACTCCTTTGAGTTTATGGGAGTTAGCTCTGGTCTCGGGGGGTGGCTCCATCTGTGTGGCACCTGTAGGCAATCACAACAGCTAATGAAGCTTAATGCAAGGCAGCATTTGGTGGAGAGATTCCATGAAGCACGTTAATTAGGCTTAAGTTGTGCCTTTCTTTTTTTTTGGCTGGTTTTCTCCTTCTTCGCGCTCTCTTTAGCAGATGATGATGGATGGACCATTCAGTCCTCCAGCTAATCATCATTATGTCGAAGCGTTGCGATCAGAGACACTCTGGGGCAACGTGTCTGAGAGTTTGACTTGGGTAGATGCCATCAAGACACTCTAGCAAAATAAGAGATATTTACATCGCATTGTAAAATTGTGAATATTTCTTGAACTTTTTCACATCTTATCACAGCATAAGCCGAAATCTTTTGTTAGCTTGCATTTGTATTCAGTATACTGTCTGGGCTTTTTTGGCGTATGTCTCTACCAGCTTTGTACATCTAGAGCCCGTTCTTCTGGGAACAACAACTTTCAGGTACTGACACAGATTTTTGAGTGGATTTGCATTTAGATTTTGACTGGGTCTCTTAAGTGAATAAGCTTTAAATTACGCTATTCCATTTTAGAATTGGCTGCATGTTTGGGGTCGTTTTGTTGCCCTGCTAGAAGAAAGAAGCCGTGTAAAGTGTTTTGCAGATTTTCTTCCAGAATTAAACTGTATTTGGCAGTAGGCTGTGAACTTCTTGCTTGTTTTGGATCCTGCCATCACTAGGCTTAACTGATGCGATCACATATTGAGGAAGTTAGTTTCCATCCCCCAGAGTATTTTTGCAATAAGACCAAAGCATTCAAATTTGGCCTTGTTTCACCAAATTTGACCAAAACTTGACCAAATGTTTGACTTGTGGGTAGATTCTGGTGGTTTTCTTTAACCAGTTGCTTTCTTCTTGCCAGTCTTCCATGAAGTCCAGATTTGAAGTGGCGTCTACAGATTCTCCCAGCTGAACTGTGGATTTCTGCAGCCTCTCCACAGTCTATATGAGTGTTTTATGTTAATTATGACCACAGTTCATGTGCACATGTTCAGAGCGACCTGCTAAATTCCCCTGACGTCCGCTCCTCATCCTCTTCCACTTATATCATCCTCAGACGCAGTCAGCAATCCAATCAGGAGTCCTTTTTGAACGCCAGGGGTTATAAGTGATTTGTGTCGTTTCATTATCACATTCACATGCTTACACAGAACAGCGTATGCGTGTGTGTGTGGGTGTATGTGTGTGTGAGTTTGTTTGTAATACCTTGTGGGGACACATAGGTTGTGGGGACCTACTGTTTTTTGCGGAGACTGAAGCCTGGTCCCCACAAGGACAAATACTGTATTTGGGTCAGGGGTCAGATTTATTACTAAGGTGTGAATTGAGTTTTCAATAGGGTTAAGGTTAGGTATGTAATGGTTAGGGTTAGGATAATGGTAAGGTTTATGCTGTAGAAATGAATGGAAGTCAATGGAAAGTCCTCACAAAGATAGGCACACAAACGTGTATGGGCGTGTGTGTGTGGGCGTGCGTGTGCGTGTGTGTGGGGGTGTGCAAGTCCATTTATTGGCCAAATCAGATGCCGCATGTATTAAAAAGAGAATCCTTAAATCTCCTCCACATCTAAGTCTGTTTGCTCCACTCTGACGTGGAAAGTTGTCAGTGAAGCTCTGTGCAGACAGGCAGAGAAATAATAGCTTTGGATGTACGTTTATCAAAAGTAAAATCTTGAACAAGGGAAGAATTTGAACTTACATTTGTCTCCTAATCCCCGCCCTCTCAGACTTACTCTTTTTTTTTAACATCTTTATCATTAGCAATGGTTTCGATTTTCATCGTAAAATGAAAACAATTTTGAGTTGCAGTCTTGGGCAAGGTAGGATGCACTGACGGTTTACAGCAGAAGAGTGACAGCGCCATCTACTTTTAAATTGTTGTACTGCGCTTTTTGTAAGCCTGCTAAGCAAAAACACTGGATGAACGATGAAATTCAAACCCAAACCACTGACTCCTCTAAATAAGACTGGATCTATTTTAGGAGATCATATTTATTGTATTATGTAAAGACAGCTCCTCCAAGATGACAATTAACTAATTGTTTGGTAAAACTCTTATTTAGAAGCATTTAGCATGAAAGTTATTAACTGTGGAAAACGCTTCAAGTTTGATTCCACTGAACTCCAAAGATAAACGACAAATGAATAAAGAGAACTTTATAATTAATGTCTAATTTACTGTGAAGTAAGGCCCAATTTTAAGATTCACTACATAGACACAACTCAAGATCCCGAATTAATTGAAAGGAGAACATTCTTTCATAATTAATTAAAACCAAAATCTGAAATGTGTGGCGTGCGTTTGTGTTTACGCCCGATTTACTCTGACAGCTTAAAATAAAATAGAGTAAACAGAGTCCACCTGGCTGTCATGTAATCTCAGTATGAATCCAGCTGTTTAGTAAAGGATATTGGTAAATAAGCATGACGTCATGCTTATTCACAGCCCTGGAGCTCTCAGAGTTTATTCACGATGCTGAAAAAGACAAAAGCCGATAAGAAAAAACGGCGAGCTGTTCCACTGCAGTGAAACTTTTAGGAGAGTTTCCATTAATTTCACTCCTGTTAGGTGTCTTATCAACACACGACAGAGTCCAAAGGCAACAGTGGATGATTTATTACTGGATAGGAGTAGGCAGTGGAGATCTGACAACTTGTTGAAAAACACATTGCAGACACAGATCATGTAGCCACCGCAGCAGAGGCGACCTGCTGTGTGTGCGTGACAACTCGAGCTCAATGATATGGAGGTCAATGACTGGGTATGAGAATTGAGTAGCGATCCATTGAAGATACAATGATGTGGAATAAAACTGACAAAGGATTAATATTTTTAATATTTTTACTCAATTTCCAGATGTGTAAAACTGAGGTGTGGTACATCCCATCCCTAGATGCTTCGTTTGAATCCGTCTTCAATCTGTCCAGGAAAAATCTCGGTATTAGGCGTACGTTTCTACAATTTAAAGCGTCTCTCGTGATGCCCTCCTTTACAACTTGGTCTCCACTCTCTCTCTCTCCAGGAAGGACTTCCCACAGACCGTGATGGCTTTAAACTCCTCCGAAATGTCCACCAGAGTCTTCCCCTTGGTCTCAGGCAGAAGGAAGAAGATGTAAAAGCTGCCCAGCAGGGACACAACGGCAAACAGCGTGAAGCAGTATGAGCCGAAAGCGTCCTGCGGAGAAAGAATGGACAGGCAGAGCTGTGTTGGTTAGATTCGTCTAACCAGCAAAAACAAATCTAACATGCCGCACACTGCATGTCGAGTGTGCAGGATGCAGGTTGGTTGCTTTGGGGTTGTGGGGTGACTGTACGCACAATGATGAACGGGAAGATCAGGCCCACCACGGCGAACATGAACCACCGCTGCAGCCCCATGAGAACGAACGCTGCCAGACGATCTGACTGAATAAAGAGCTCAGTGCTGAGTGTGGCTGTGGCGGCGCCTGGAAGAGCAAAAAGTGGTCTCTGTAAGTAGTCACTAATTTCTGTCACTTTGCAACGACAAAACTTCAAATTATTTGATTAGCGTTATGTCATTGATCAGCACAAACATTAACTAATCACAAAGAGAAAGGAAGGTTGTGCACAGTTTTATATATCTATATATCATAATAATAATAATGACCTGAGAAGTGCATGCATTCTGATTTATTTCCCTTTTCTCCAGTAACCCAAACTAAAATCCAGTGAAACCAAAGTGACCCAATAATGGGCGAGATTTTCAGTCTCTAAATGTGCAAAGCTGGTAGAAATGCATCAGAAAACAAATTAACCCCTTCATGCAGGAGTTATGATCCTTGATGTCAGCATTTCTTTTACAAAGTGTTTCTGATTTTCTTAAGGCATGAAAGGAATCAACGTCACTGCGTCCGACGTTGTGGGGCGTTTACGTCTCGCGCAGTCGCTCGGTGCCATCTTTACAGGCCACAGACCAAATACTTTACAGGGTTTTTTTTCTAGGTAAAAAAAAAATCACCTATATTTGTATTTTTCTCCAAATACAAAATAGTTATTTGGAAGATAACATCACTAGTATGAGTCTTTAGGGGTTACTTGATGTCACAATATATATATGTTTTTGCCTCTACAGCAGAAGGAGGGACTGCACATTCCTCAGTTGCTTTTTCATCTGTCAGCCATATTGGATTTAACAAGAAAATTCTTGCACTTGCAGTGGATGGCCAGTAGTTGATAGCATATTGTATGATTCACTGGTGTCCACTTCAGTGCTCTGTGTGCATTTATAACATAAAAATCTAGAAGGAACATAAGAAAATGGCTACTAGCTGCCCACTGCAGTGACCACTATTCATGAAAGGGTTCAGAATCTATAAAGTTCTGATTCATGGGGGCTTAATAAAATCACACACTATACTTTAAAAAAAAAAAACATGCCTCATTTTAATTTCAGTTCTGAAATGAGCACATCAAATTTAACCAAACACAAGATTTGAGGCCTGTGGTTCTAACCTGACAAATGGTAAAATGCTGAAAGAGTATGAATATTTTTGAAGGCTCTGTGCAACATACAGTTTTTCCTCTCAAAATCAACCAGAGGTTTAATGTGCGGCTGCGACGTTCTCACCGGGTCCTCCGCAAAAGGAGACGATGAAGAGGAAGATAAGAGAAGAAGTAACGTAGGGAACCCAGCTGAGGTCCTGCAGGAGTGACACACATTATGATGCTTGACACAACAATTACATTTACTATCTGCACTGTTTGTATATTTCATGTTGAATGGAACGTGTGTGACGAATAGATTTAATGTATCCACTGTTTTCACTGACCGTTGGATTCTCTGGCAGCTCAAAGAAAACATCAATGGCCTCGTATCTATCATTCGGTCCCCCTTTACGACATTCCTCCTCGCTAATTATTATTCTACCAAATCCTCTGTGTCTTGGTTATGTAAGTTATGCCCATATTTGAAGTGTAGAAAACATTAAGGTGTATGAAATATTGGTTTTTTTTTCTCTCACCAGTGAGATGCTCAAGGTAAACAGAAATTTGTGATCTTTCTGTAATGACTTTATGTTTTCCTTTTACTCCAAACGTGCCATGTTTACCTTTAGGTTCAGCATTACTGTTGCCACGATCCAGATAGCAGATATGACAGCGTACCCTCCCCAGAATAACGGCCTCCTCCCCGTGTGCTCGATCAGAAGACTCTGTTGGAAACAAAAGAAAAGAAATAAAAAGAAGGGGAAAAAAGGAGTGGCCAGTGTTAGTTAAAATTTCGTACAATGAGCTTTAATCTGGAAGAGTTTAATTTTCTCATTTTTTTTAGCATGTAAGGTTCCTAAACATTATTTCTCATAAAACATTTCAGACTTTTCTCCAGACTCGGATCTTGATCCTTTACAGTCATTTTATAGTGTAAATTACAAACATTATCAGTTGGAAGTCATGTGTCTATTTGTCGGGGTTTGCACCAGCACAAAAACAAAACTGCAAGGAAGGAATGCAGAGAGGAAGGAATAGAGTTAGGACACAAAGGAGAAAAGAAATGACAGAAAAGAAGTAAGAGAACGTAAGGAAAAGACTGAAAATGGAAGATGGAACGAGACAAGGGAGGAAGGAAGGAGGCAAGACTAAATGAGGGGCAAAGGGAGCAAAGAGGAAGGGTAGGGAGGAAAGAATGAAGGCAAGAAGGAGATAAAGCACAGGGAAGCTCCTCTTTTCTTGTGTTCTCTATAAAGAACACACGTGAAAAAGGGGAGAACACAAATAGGGAGAAGGATATAATATTTAGATGATGGGATATGGAATAAAATCTGATAATACAAATATTTTTTGTACTTTAATCCCATTTTTCCAGAACACTGGGAACCCTGTATCTAAAAGCGAGGCAGCTCCAACCAACAATGGCACTACTATTATTCTACATCCTCCGCCATGTTTGCTCTGCTTCTTACAAACACACAGCGACACTTCCCTGAGCTGCCTGCCTTTTGCTTAATCTGAAGCACCAAAGGGAAACGGAGCCAGGTTAGAGAGGGCAGACGCCGGCGGGGTTTGCTCACACAGGAGAGGGAGGTGAGGATTTCGGATATTCCGAGGCCGAGGGTGACGTAGCGGATCTTGTCTTTAGGAACTCCAGAGTGCAGGAAGATGTCAAAGGAGAAGGTGCTGATCTGGGAAGGAGGACGCCACGATGAATTATTAGGACTGTTCCGTGCAGTGTGTCTTTAATTTTTTTTCTAATCATTTCTTGCTACGATCACGACAATAAAATTGCTGTGACTTGCTTGAATTTTAAGCAACAATTAGATACGAAGCAGTGGATTTAGGTCTGGACTTTGACTAGGCCTGTTTTGTGTTCTGCGGCCTTACTTCATCCCAGTCAACAGAGACAGAAACGTGTTTATTTCTAAACGTCGGGCATCTGTGTCTCACCACAGACATGCCCGACATCTGATTACAACAGTAAATGACGAGCATGGTGATGAGCTGCCATCGGACGGTCCGGTCTCTCATCAGCCCCAGAGGACTCTTTGGTGGAGACTCTTCGAGAGCCTTGTGCTCAATCAACATCTCCTCCATTTCCTGTTTATAGTCACCTTTTCCCCACAAACTCTGAAGGGCTAGAGCGACGACAAAATAAAGGCAATTTTAAAGCAAAAACAAGAGAGAAATTGTTCCTATGTGGCTGTAGCAGAGAGGGAAATGCTTACCTCGCTTGCATGCCTTGTCGTCTCTTTTCTCTATGAATAAATATCTGGGAGCCTCTGGAAGGAAAGGCATCACCAAAACCTGAACCAGTGAGAAACACACAGGGACACAGAGGACGATGTTCCACAGGTCACGATGGCCAAGGATCTCACTGCCAAATAAAGCAAAATGATGTTTCTAGCTTAATCATTGTCTTGCTTTATGAAGAGGTGATGCAGACTGACAGCAGATGCGTACCTTAATCCAAAAAACTGTCCGGAGAGTTTACCGAGTGATGTAAAAGTGGCTGAAGTCAGAGTCACTCTACCTCTTATCTTCCTGGGTGAAATCTCCCCCAAATACATTGAATGGAGACTCCCTCCTAAACCTGCAACACACGTCACCATATGCAACACTGAGGACTACACCACTACAGAAACTACGCATAGGAGTGTCAAATGATTCAGAATTATTCATAGCAGATATCAGTAACAAAGCCACGGATACTCACCCGCTGAGTATCCATACAACATCCGCGCCACGATTATCATTTCAAAAGATTTAGCCGTCTTGCTGGTCAGCATGATCACTGCCCCCACAACAGAAATCAGGCTGTTGCAGATCATGGCTCGTTTTCTGGGCAAAGAGAGTCAAATTTGTGATTCGTGTTTTCTTCAACTGCAAACATGATGATGGAGAGGTATGACACTGTGGGTTTATTAAAAATGTTTGTTGACATGTCTTAAGTCAGTGTTTCCCAACCCTGGTCCTCGAGGCACACTGCCCTGCATGTTTTAGATATTTCTCTGCTTTCTGATTCAGCTGATTGCAGTTCAGCAAACACTTGTCAATTGAAATCGCTTGTGCTAAAGCAAGGTGACACCTAAAACATGCAGGGCAGTGAGCCTCGAGGACCAGGGTTGGGAAACACTGTCTTAAGCGTATCCTGCAGAAAAAGGGTCATTTTCAGGATACAGTGCTTTTCCTTTTACATATTTCTTCTCTTTTTGTAGTCTTCTCACACTTAAATGTTCCAGGTAATAAGACAATTCCATATTTTTAATTTCTACTGATGATTAAAAATATATATATATGTTACCCAGAACAGCAGAGCCCTGTGTGTAGAGTTAATGTTAAGTTATGAACTAACTGATTGCAGTGACAAAGTGATTGTCTACTACTTATTTAAAATAAATGATCATTTGAGATTAAACGCACATTATTTTTTGCCTGGTTACCACTATGTAATCTCAAACAGGAGCTTACATATAGTTTTCAGATTCATGTCGTAGACAGTTCCCACATTCACAGATACCTGACCTGTAAGCCACGTACACACACCTTCCCAGTTTTCGTGAGAAGAGTTTGACACTGACGGCACCAAAGAGTCCCCCGACAGCATACATGGAGACGATAAGAGACCAGATCATGGTGACTTTCTGAGGACCTGGAGGCTCCTTGTATCTGTCATACCAGCTGCTGTTGATGAAGTGCTGAATGTACTGGAAAGACATCAACAATCCGTATTGTGACGAAACAAATAACACCAAAATGTGTGAAAACTGAGAAACTGGGCTTGTTTCTATTTTTTTATTTTTCTTACTGGTGAGGGAGAACTGAGTCCGGTTATGTGGTAACCAGTATGGAAACTTCCTCCGCAGCCCAAAATGATGATTACAAGCAGAGCATTACCTTGGGTCTGAAATAAAGGAATGAAAACATAATTATGACCTAAACAACAGACATATATATCTTTTTAAAACACATTTGTAATTCCACTGTTTTTAATGTTATAATTTCCTTCTTTACTTTGTTCTGTATTGATGTGAACTCTGCTTAAAAACATTTAAAACTGATTTTGCGTAAATACTGAAAACAAAGAGTTTTTTTAAAGTAAAATAGCCATATAGTTGTGATTTTATTATTGTTTAGTTTCTTTCTTAACTTTGTTAAGATGTAAAAACAAAACAAAAAAAAAGTCTGTAGATGTTTTTTTAAAGTTGTTAGTAAGCAAAGTTGTTAATAAGCAAGAAGCAGAATTGTTGTTAAAAGAGAAAGCCAGAAGTGTTTTCTGTGCCAAGGTCATGATTGTACCAAAGTCTAATTTGAGCAATATCACCGCCTCAACACAAGCCCTAGGTCAGAAAACGCAATTAAATTTGAATAACTAACTTTATTTTTTCTTAGAGCAGGAAAACCTGTAAAAGCTTAAAATTGTGAAAAAAAATTAAACCCTATCTCCATTTTTAATGGCATTAAAAACCAAAAGTAACTTCGAAGCAAACTTATCTGCAGCTGGAATTGACGTTTTTTCTACTAACCATGACAAGTTTGGGATTAGCTTTTATGACTTTTTAGGGTTTAATACCAAGTTATATTAAGACAAATAAGTATAGATGAACCTATGGAGTTTGAATGAGAAACTGTGTGCTTATAATGATGTGTGGCCGTTAAGTAGCAGTAGCGCAGCTAAATTCGCGTGAGTAAAACAGGGACTGACTATGTGGAGAAAAATGAGACACGCATAATTGATGCATATGAAGTATTCTGCTGAAACAGTTGATGGGACCTCAATGCTGCCAGAATTTCCTTTGGAGATTTTTAACTATAATTTTGTTCTGTCTTTTTTTTATTTTTTATTTTTTGCACATTTCTTGATGTAAACATAACTATGATGAGCTGTAAGTCTGAAAACAGCTGAAAATGTAAAGGTAGAAAAATTATGATTGATTATGATATTCACAGGAATTATGATAAAAATATTCCTAGCCAAAAAAAGTTTAAATGATCTCAAAATAATTTAAAACAGTGTTCATTTTAATTGATTGTTCCATCTTAAATATGTTAAAAAATGTGAATTAAAAAAAATAATTAAGCAAGACACAACCCACAATGACTCAGCTAAAACTATGATCTAAATAATTTATTATGTAAAACAACGAGTGGCTAAAAACAAGATGGATGCCAGTGTACCATAACATGTTAAGCTAGT
This sequence comes from Girardinus metallicus, assembly GCA_903067095.1. Classification (NCBI taxonomy): domain Eukaryota; kingdom Metazoa; phylum Chordata; class Actinopteri; order Cyprinodontiformes; family Poeciliidae; genus Girardinus; species Girardinus metallicus. The sequence continues at coordinate 18,212 of CAEGAE010069127.1, read as the reverse complement.
CATGTAAATTTTCACAAGTTCTTTTTTTTAAACCTGAAATGCCAAATAACAGATATGTATATTAAAAGTTACCATCACTGAATCTCATATTGCCACATTCATGTTTCTTTTCCACTGCTCTTTTCTGCATTTACATGTTTTGAATTTAAAAATCATCGTGGCATGTAGCAAATATGTTAGAAATCTGTGGAACTCCTACCAGTTGGTGAAAGAAAGTTTCCATTCTGTCTTTACGGCCTTGAACATTGCAGTCAACAAATCCAGATTACACAGACTGATCTGCTTTAAAACCCAGAGGCTGGTTATCATTAACTTGTTTTGAGTAAAAATTAAGCACCAGAAACAGGCCATCAGCCTGCTGACTGGAGAGACAAGAACTGTAAGAATCTGGCTTGATGTGAAAAGAGAAACGGACAACTCCAGAACGGAAAATAATGTTAGATGTGCAAATTCACGGTTCGATTGGATTTGGCAGTTTTAGTGTTAAGAATTAAGAACTTACACAAAAGACAACCATCTTTAATTTAACTCTGTATGTAATTTAGATACGTAACTCCACACGCTATGAACCATTACATACAGTTGTGACCACATATTTACACTGTATTAAAGGACACATTTATTTCACACTATCTGACGTTAAGCCAGACTAAAGTGTTCCTTTTTTAGGTCGGCTAGGATTTACAGATATTATGTCTATTTTACTACATGCCAGAATAATGAGTATGAGAAGTTTTCATAATTTGATCAATGTGCATATCTGTTTCAAATATCTTATGAGATGTTCCATCAATATTTGCACATGTTCTTGGTTCCTCGTTAAGCCAACTACTTTGAGAAATGCACGACTCCAACATGCAGAATGGCATCACCTCAACATGATGCTGCCACCCCTGTACAGCATAACAATCTTCTTGTATATAAACTTTTGATGTTGAAAAAGGTGATAAATTTTTTTTTTAAATGTCTGTAATAACTAATTCAAAAGAAGAAATTTCCATCTCATTTAATGTCAGTAAGGATTGTCTTTTACGCAGTGTATCTCATTCCCACTGTGTTTTCAAAGAGTTTTATCTCATAAAAGGACTGTTCGTGTTGTGGACAATAAACATGAGTTAATTGCGTGTTAAATCGTGTAAAACTACTTGCTCAGCATTAACTTGATTGCTTCTTTTTAAAGATTGACGCTGCTTGTGCGGTTAAACGTACGCGTTGCTAGTTGTCCGCCAGGGGGCAGTAATATAAAATTGTGTATATTCATCCTGTTGTGCTCCGCTCTTTTCTCATGTCGCTCCAGCGGAAACAACACCGTTCAGCGTTTCCCGTAGTCATCGTTGAATAGCTGGGTAACAGCGAAGAGTGGATCGCATAAGAGCCTCTTGTTTACTCGTTTGCTTATTTATCAAGAGACAAAATGCCCCTGGAAAACTTGGAGGAAGAGGGTCTGCCTAAGAACCCCGATTTGAGGATAGCTCAGCTGAAATTTCTGCTCACAATGGACGGCCACCGACGAGACGAGAAAGTGAAAACCGAGCTAATGGATGCTATTAAAGCTAACAGTGAGTTAGCCTTTTTTTTTTTTTTAACGCAGCGATTTTTAACTAATACAACTGAACCAAGAGTTGACAGCTGTTCATTAGACAGATAAGCGTAGGGAATTGTTTTAATTGTGGCGTGGGTGATGTTTGAAAACAAATATGGTTAAAGTTAATGCTTAGCTCGAGCACTAGCGTGTTAGCTAACATTGTTAGCGTCGGACAAAAAAAAAAAAAACGTTTAAATTGGCTATTTCACAAAACTAGTAAAACACTAACAACACAAACTTTGTGCTGATTTCATTTATTTATCATTTTTGTGACGCTAAACGACAAGAAGTGGGAGTCCGGGGGTACTTAACACCTTTCTCACCCTTATACCAAATATGATGCATATTCAGAATCTCGCATTGATTTAGATTTGGTGTTCTGTGAATGAGGCGCTAAGTGACCGAGCCGGATTTGTGTGTGTGTGTGTGTGTGCTTCAGACATGGCGCCGTATTATGAGGGTCTGTGTAAGGAGCTGAAGTGGCCGCTGGACTCGGAGCTGCTGAGCAAAATGAAAAAGGCCAACGAGGAGGAGCTGAAGCGCCTGGACGACGTGCTGGAGGACGCAGAGAAGAACATGGGAGAGAGCGAGATCCGGGACGTGATGATGGCCAAAGCGGAATATTTAATCAGAATCGGAGATAAGGTGAGAGATGCTTCAGCGACTAAAAACCCTCCAAATCTAGTCATTAAAAATGTATGCAAAAAGTTTTTTTTTTTTGATGTGCAAATGTTACTTTATGACCTACATGATCATAAGAAAGACAGCTGACTTCACCGTTTCTCAGCAGACAGTCACCGTCAGATTCCACACTGAGGGAAACCCAGGAGAGATCAAAATTATAGTTGAGTAATTTCATAGGAACAAAATGTGCTTTAAACGGGGTAAAACAGACAGATCCTAAAGTAATTCAGATGAAAAAAATCAACCAATCATAAAGCATGGAAACAAATAAATGACTCTAAAGCAAAAGAATGATACATTAAGACAGAGAAAATGTTCACAACAAACTCTACAATAGTGTGCATAGGAAATATTAAAAGCACTGGCTCGAAATCTAGCATAATAGTAATTTCAATACAGTTAAAAAAAAAATATAAAAAAATCTGTAAAATTAAGTTATGAATGAAGCAATAATGAAAATAAAGTTAAACTAAAATCAGAAAAGACTAGTAAATTCACCTTAACAAGTCAGTTTATGATTTGAATGTTTTCGGCTGCGCGCTAGTTGCCCTCATGCGTCTGAAAGTCTTGTGACAGCTAAAGTTATCGCGCGATTTAGCGTGTTCTCTCTTAATATAACGTATTACTTTTAAATTCATTGAATTTCTTCCTTTTTTTCTGTGTGTCACCGCAGGAGGGCGCGCTGACGGCTTTCAGGAAGACCTACGACAAGACGGTGGCTCTGGGTCACAGGTTAGACATCGTCTTCTACCTGCTGAGGATCGGCCTCTTCTACATGGACAGCGACCTCATCACGCGCAACTCGGAAAAAGCCAAGAGGTTCGTCCTCCCTCGTCCTCGGCCGCCTGCCGGCGTCGTCACGGAGTGTAACCGTTGCGCTTCTTCTTCTCTGCGCAGCCTCATCGAGGAGGGCGGGGACTGGGACCGGAGGAACCGCCTGAAGGTCTACCAGGGTCTGTACTGCGTGGCCATCAGGGACTTCAAGCAGGCCGCCGAGCTTTTCCTCGACACCGTCTCCACCTTCACCTCGTACGAGCTCATGGACTACAAGACGTTTGTCACCTACACAGTTTACGTGTGCATGATCGCCCTGAAAAGGCCCGACCTCCGCGAAAAGGTAGGGAGAAGACGTGGCTCCGCGGTTCCCAGTGTTCAGCAAACTGAAATAATAAAAAGAATGGTAATTAAAGGGGAAAGATTATAACTAACTGGAACTACATCATGCGTTTATACAGCTGGTTAGAACATGCTGAAATTAGAGTTAAAGTGCCTGTCAAATTTAATTAGTTCCCCCCCCCCCAACACAAGCAGTTTAGCTCAGCTGTGGGCAAATAAGGTTGGGATAAATTCCAGAGTCAGAATTCTCGACAATAATTGAAAAGATTTTTTAAAATCGTATCTTCTGTTGAGCATTCATTACCCTATCGTTGTACACATAACCGATACTCGGGACATTTTTGAATTATCTGCCTAAAAACTAACCAAGATATGAAAAAGCTAGAACTACTGCTACGACTAATAAAACCAAAACTGAAACTAAACATATTTAACAATTAATAACTCATGAAAACAAGCAAACGCACTCCAAAAGCTAATTAGACAAGTCACAATGAAATAAAACTAAACTGTAATGAAAAATGTCAAACTCTGATCACCCGTCCTCCTCCTCAGGTGATAAAAGGAGCAGAGATCCTGGAGGTGCTGCACAGCCTCCCGTCCGTCCGCCAGTACCTGTTCTCCCTGTACGAGTGCCGTTACTCCGTCTTCTTCCAGTCTCTGGGTGAGTTTGTCTCTTGTGGCTTTTTCAAAATAAAACGGCACGGATTGAATCCAACATGCATTCTGTGTGGGATAAACGGCTTTTTCCTATGTCATCCTGATGTGAATGTGTTGGTTGCAGCCCTGGTGGAGCAGGAGATGAAGAAAGACTGGCTCTTCGCCCCACACTACCGCTACTACGTGAGGGAGATGAGGATCCAGGCCTACAGCCAGCTGCTGGAGTCCTACCGCTCCCTCACGCTGGGATACATGGCCGAGGCCTTCGGCGTCAGCACAGAGTTCATTGATCAGTGAGTTGCTGTTTACACCACGGATTTATAACCTGTCGTTTGTTTAGTCTGCATACAACTCGGCATGGACTTTTCTTTAATAATCGTAGAAATGGATCCGATTGGGGTGGGTGATATGGTTTTAAAGCTTGTATTTTTATTTTATTTTATTTTTTACAATATTTTGTGGTGCAGTTATGATAATAAAAGAACTACAATATGTATATTCTTTAGGTAACTATGTTTGTGACTACATGGCACAGGAATCATATCCCCACAAACACAAATACTGCTTAGCTTAATTTAGCTTTGAGTAGTTTGAATTCCCTGACCATCCTCGTGGCTGTGGTTGGTGATTGGATTAATTAAAATGCTTTAATATCGCTTCATGCTATTACTTCATTTATGTTCGTCTTAAAGGGATTTTTTGGGGAGCCAACAATCTTGCCGCTGCAGATTTTCCTTCTCTAAACCAATGTTGTCAAATGAAATGTTTATTTCAGTTTTATGTCTGCTGCTTTAAAAAAAAGAGATTCATTTGAAAGTTTTTACACATCCTTACAAAGGTTGATGGCTATATTTGGATCAGACATCCACAGCCTGCTAAACTGTAGTTAGAGGTTTTTGGACAAACTTTAACTTTATCCAAAAAAAGAATATTTACTTAATTAGTAACATATTTCCAACTCAGTACTTTGTTTTATGTGAGGGTTCACAGGAATCCTCACGCTGTCGCTTTGTTTTAGGCCAACTGACTCAGATCTCATTTCCTTTCCGTAGGGAGCTGTCCCGATTCATCGCCGCCGGACGTCTGCACTGTAAAATTGATAAAGTTAACGAGATCGTGGAAACTAATAGGTGACATTAATACACTTAAATACCAAAAATGGAAGTACAGTAAACTCCAGCAAAGCTTTGAGACTTACATCTTGTTTTTTTTTTTTTTTTTTTTTTTCCAAACAGACCTGATAGCAAAAACTGGCAGTACCAGGAGACCATCAAGAAGGGTGACCTGCTGCTCAACAGAGTCCAGAAGCTGTCAAGAGTCATTAACATGTAACCATGGCAACCATAGTTTTTCCGTGATGGAGAGTTGCGAGTTTTCCTCTTGGTATTTGTCTGACAAAGTGGCTTATATTGTGTATATAATAAAACCTGTTTACTTAAAATGTCCCGATGTTGAATTGACAAACAAGGCGGAGGCAGCGTTTCATATAAATAACAGTATAAATTATTTTATTTACACAAACTTGTTACAAAACAAATATACTATACAATCTTTTTCTTTAAATATTAATTCTAACCTATGTTTTGTTCATGAATTACATAGCAGCCAAATGCATAAGTCCAGCTGAAAATGATTCTGATAATGTATACAGAAAACAAAAATCTATACACGCTTTTACAAAGTATGAATGATGATTTTTTTTTTTTTTGTCTTTTTTTTTTTTAATTCTTTTTCCTTCCCAGACATGAGTTGGATTCTCTGTCACGTTTAACATTCCAGGTCTGCGGTGCAGATAAGAAACAAAACATCCTCAAACGTTTCCGTTTGAAAGGTGAAACGGAACAAAATTTCAACATGTCGTCTGAAGGAAAACAAAAGTGTTTTTAACCGAGTGGATGAGAAGTTCTGGTTAGTTTTTTTTTTTTTCTTTAAGGGTTCACAGGCTGATATTTAAAACCAAACTCCAATACTTTGAACATTCAAGTAGGGTAAAGTCACCCGACGAATACTGTCCTCAAAGAGTCAGGGAGAGAAACTAATTCAGGCACTTTCTTGATTTGATATTTCTTTCGAACTGCTGCTGAACTCATCCTGGAAAAGCTGCGATTCAAACTGGCAACGAGGAAGCAGACAACTTTTCAACTGCACTTCTTCCTCGCAAAGATCGCCATGTCCCTATAGCACCACCACCCTCCAATCATGAAATGTGTTCAAGTCTACACAGCGGACGACTTAAAAAAAGTGTTTAAGTCCCTAAAACATTTTTTTTTTTGTTGTTTTTAAACTGGCACAGCTTCAGGCCGTGACATTTCAGACCAACGGGTCACACAGAGTCGGATTAGTAGGCAACATAAAACCGTCTGGTAAAAAGCACACGTGATTCAGACCTTGGTACGTGAATAAAGGTATCTCTCATACAGACACATGCTACGGCGGCGACGTCTCCCTGTCCCTCCTTTAAAGGTCGAGTACGCGATTCATGAGATGCTTCGACGAAAGGGATGTATTGCATCGTATAGACTTGGCAGTGAACCACTTCAAATAGTCTTGTCCGCAAGATCTCTCTCTTTTTTTCTTAATAAATAAATAATCTTTAAAATTGTACCAAAAAATTCAGCGTGTAGGAAAAATGCCCGTGCAAAAATACATACTTTACTATGTACAATTTGTTAACAAAATATGTATTCTCAAATAGGGACACTTGATACATAGGCTACAAGAAAACATGGTGAATTAAAGAGTATTTCTTAGAAAACGACAAAAAAAAAAAAAAAACTTTTTGACTTTGACATCAGTGAAGGATTTTTATTAGTTTATTTTTTTATATATATATATGTAGAAATCAACGGGAGTTGCTAAAAAGCTTGTTTTCTCGTGAAGCCATCTTCATGAATCTCACGCCAGAAAAACTCACCTGAAACCATTGTTCAAAAACAAACGAGTGAGTATTGCCTGTTTCTTTTTTTGTTGTTGTTTTTTTGAGAAATATTGAAGTTCAACTGCATTTCAAATTAGAAAATCCAGAATTCAATTCAAACATTGAAGCTCAGACTTAAAGGGATCCATTTCAAGTGTTTGCTAAGTTTGATGATTTATTTCTTTCAGCTGATAAACTATTTTTCAGATAAATTATGAATTATGAGGGATTTTTTTTAAAGCACTGTTGTGGGGAAGACTTTCTTACAGTTGTCCAGCAGACAGTCTCTAACACCTTCCACAAGCCAGGAAAAGGTCTTTGCTAAAGAAAATGAAGTGGAAGGAAAAAGTGTGCTCAAGCAAAGGAAATAACTGCAATGTCCATTCAAGAGCGATTCACTAAGCTTGGACTGCAGCAGGAGTTAAAGACGCACACAACAACAACTGGTGAAATTCCCTCTGGTGAGACACTCCTAAAAAAAATAAAGAAAGGAATTGTAGAATACCCGGACAAGGGGATAAGGACATCAAAGTCGACGTTTCAAATGAAAGAAAGAAAGTGGCATCCAAGTTATTGAGCTCCAGTGTTATGTTTTGCTTTGGGGGAGTCCCATGAACTGCTGGTGTTGGTCCACTCGGTTTTATCAAGTCCAAAAATTACAACGTTTTAGAGCAATTCACACACTGCCTCAAGTACCAACGGGTGCAAGCGAGAGGAAGATGAGAGACACCAGAACCAAGAATGCAGATAAGCTGAAGGCTGCTGTTACCGTCCAGCAGGCTGATCCACCCGTGCTGTACTTTTTCCATAGGGAACATTTCTCATAAAAACATCCCCCTTTTTTTTTTTTAAATCACTGGTAATATTCTTATTATCCGAGAAACTTGACGTTAGGTTTCCATTGGCTGCAAGCCTCGATCTTCAACCTGAATAGAAATGAACCGTTTCACTTTTTCAATTAAGTAGCTGAAAGACATTTTCAAACATGTTTCATTGAGATCCACCTGTGTTAGTATTATGCTAGGGTTCTATGGAGATCCAAAAGTGCCTAATTTAATTTTTTAAAATTTTTTCTTACAAAACAACTGAAGTTGCAAACAAATGCATAAACCATTTATTAAATTTATAATAAACTACAGAATATTCTTTTTGATTATTAAGAACGAACCATTCTTTGAACAATTAGTTCATGGTTGGTTGCTGCAACAAATCATGAACTTTTTGAGTCACAGACATTTAGAATCATTTCATGATGCACTGCAGCAAAAAAAAGCTATGAAATAACCAAATACTGAAATAACTATGAGATATTAAGTTTTGACTTCATTTTTTTATGAATTCACATGGAATTCTATAACCATATATTGCGCAAAAGATTGACGTAATAAATCGGGATATTTTTTTTTTTCCCTTTCAATTTGTTTTGTGGATAAATAACACTTTAATTTTTGTTTAGAACATTTCTGCAATTTTGGCACTCCATAGCCAACAGCCACGGCCCCCCTCTTTATGAGCGTGAGGCGTCGGGACAGTAACAACCAGAGATTTGGTAGTGGTTACTCACTGGGAGGGACAATTACACCCCACAGAAGACGAGTAGACGTGCAAGTTTGTTCCAGTTAAGACGTACCATTTACCTGATTCCATATGGAAAACATTACAATTCACATCTGTCCACACATTGCTGAGAATTTCACACCGCTTTGTGGGGAAAAAGTAGGGAAGTTGTGGCTTTAACGATCCCCCGCCCCGCACCCTTATCCTCCACCCACCCCCACCCTTCTCCTCTTATAATAGAAAGTAGTTGGCAAAGCTGTGGCAGTTTTTTGGCGAGCTTTGTGGACAGCTAAGCACAATTATTTAGTGCGCTTCACAGTTTGGGGGTGGGAGGGTAGGTCTGCTGCCGCTGTGTTTTTGTTTGTTGTTTCTTTGTACAATGTATAGATTCAGGAAACTGAGACGTCCCCTCAGGGACAGGCTTTTCTCGCTGACAAAAGAACCGATCCAACGGGCACATCAGGTGTCCTTTTTCACATTTAAAAGCACAACCGTCTTCACCAAGTCTACAAAGATCCTTTGTAGTCCAGTGTTAAAAAAAAACAAAAAACAAAAAAAAAAACAAAGCTCATTAGAAATCAGAAAAAAAGGTAACACTTGCATAATTATTCTGGATGATTAGAAAAATTGACCAGATTATCCGCTAGGGGGCGACTGCGTGTAACCCTCGGTTACTGAACGTGTCGGACTGTAACGGACGTTTAAAAAAGTAGTTATGTTGTGACTTAAGGTGATGCAATTAGAAACTTTGAGTCTCCTCCAGCTCTCCTTGCAAGGCTTCTGAGATCAGGCGATGGGGGTGGAATAAAGCTGGGCACTCCAGCAGAATTTAACATGTTGGGGGGGCGGAGGAGTAATATATATAAAAGAAAATAATAAAAACACACACACCTTTACACACTCGCTCTTGAACTCAAATGGAAATAGATCGGCTTGTTGTGTTCCCTCTATCTCCAAAACAGCTGGGAAGACCTCTCGGATTAGTGGGGCAGAGGGGTACAGTGGGGTGCGGGGGTTCTACTTTGCATTCAGTATCTCTGCCCACCTCTTTTCAAACACACGCATATACACACACACACACACACACCTGATGCACACATGGCTTTGGGAGAAATAGTAAGGACCACATCTACTTCACTGGGCAGTCCAGATCATCTCCACCCTGAGGATTGTGGGAAGCTGAGAGTCATGTGGATTTTATTTCACAAGGCCTAGTGCAGTCCAGAACAGATTGCAGACCACTCTGGACTTTCCTCTGTCCGCTTGTTTCCATCGCAGAGGCAGGAAGTCGCTGTCAGGGACGAGCTTTTGGCTGCGGAGGCGAAAAGCAAAGACATAAATAAAAATAAAATAAGCCGTTGAGATAAAAAATAGATCAACTGATGGATGATTTGGTTAAGCATCATGTATTTTGGAAATGTTTTATCCTACATTTCTTAAACCTTTACAGTTCATTGTTTATATCACAGGCTGTCATTCCTCTAGTTTGATAAGATGTCATCTTATCTCATTATTTTGTCAGCAACTTGAACTTTTGCCGTGCTACAAGGCAAAGCGCATTTACAACTACAAACTCGTACAAACCACATTTTATTGGGATTTTCTTTAAAAGACCAAAGCGTTATGCTTATTTGCAAAGAAGACAAAAATAAAAACACTGCAAATAAGAACCTGAAACTTATAATGTAGATGAACGGCTCGCAACTTTGGGTGGGTAGAGTAACCAAAAATTGTGCTCATGAATTTGTATTTTTAAATGTTCCAGTGTTAAATGTTCATTAGAAATTAGTTAGATCTTTGTGTGTACTTGCATTATTACGCCATTATCATTACTTTGGTTGAAAATGGCCTCATAACGACAATATTATCGTTTATCGCAATAATTTCTTGGACAATTAATCACCTAGTTACATTTATCGTGGCAGGCCGAGTAGCACAGACACATTTACATATGGGACACTAACCTGATGTAAATGAGAGTTGTTGGGCAGACCCGGCGTCCCTGGAATGCTCCGGCTGTGCTTCCCGTGGATGTTGTTAAGAGCGGGGGACTTGGTCATTTTGGGCCGGCCTGGTCCGGTTCCCCCTGCTGCTCCTTCCCTACCCAGACCTCCGCTGTTGACGCCGCCGGAAGCGGAGGAGCTTTTCCGCTTCTTGGCCTCCAGGCGACCGTCTGCTGAGTGGTGGCTGAAGTTGGCGTGGTGGTCCGACGACGAGGCGGGCTGGTGGTGGACGAACGGCCCCAGAGAGAGCGTCGAGTCGCTGCTGTTCATCACCACGCTCATTCGCTTTATGGACTCGGCGGGGCTGCCCGAGGGGGGGCCCCGCGCCGGCGGCCCCGACGAGCCGCCCGCCGAAGGCTCCGCCTTGAGGCTGAGCGAGTTGGTCCGCACGCTGGGGCCGCAGTTCAGCCCCACGCTGTGAACGCCGCTGTGGGAGGAGGACAGCGAAGACGAAGCTCCCAACGAGCCGTGGTGGTAGGTGCTCCCTGAGCTGCCCACGTTTGCACAGTTCTTCTTGAACGACGAAGAGGAGGAGGAGGATGACGAAGGGGCACCGGCGTACGAAGAAGAGGATTCAGAAGAGCAATGGGATGAAGAAAGGAGAGAACTGTTCTTCCTCTTCTTTCCCGAGCTGAAGCTAGTGCTGCTACTGTTGTTCGCTCCGGCGCTACCCCCACTGGTGGAGTTCGGTACGACGGGCGCGGAGGAGCCAGAGGAGAGCTCCTTGGGCTTAAAGGATGAGGAAGATGATTTGGTAGCGGTGCTGCTGCCGGATGAACGTGACTTCAGCGCCCGGCCGGAGGCTAGCGAAGCAGCTGAAGAAGACGAGGATGAGGACAAGTGGGCTGAAGGCATCTGCGGCAACGAAGACACTTGTCTGGCCTGCGTGGTGCCATAGGCCGGGTGCTCAGGCCCGCCCTGGAGGGAACTGTGAGCGTTTAAGGTGGTCCCATAGGAGAGCGATGACTTGCTCTCAACAGATTGGCTGTAGGGGCTTTGGGGCAAGGTCGCCGGGGGGCTCAGGAAGCCTGACGAGGGAGTGCTACCGTGGGAATTTGTGCTTGTCCTGTGGAGGGGTGTGAGAGAGGAATTCTCCAAGGCCAGGGGGATTTTCCTACACAGCAAGAAACAAGAATTATTACTTTCTTTTTTAATACAAACTAAAACCTATTGCGCCTTTCCCAAAACAATTGAAGGTGAAGGCTATAAGGCGTCTTTTTGCTGTCTCAGTGTGCTTTGGGAAAGGATTCAGATTCCAACAAAAAATTCCAATAAAACACAATGAAGCTAATGTTTGTAACCTGTCAAAACGTGGACAAGTGGAATGCTTTTTAAAGATGATGTTTTCCTTTCTAGATTTAAGATGAAATACTTCAATTGTATATTTACATCCACACATATTTCATTATAAGATTTTATACTTTAGCAGACTCAAAAGTTCTCGATATTATTCTGCCTTTCTTATAACATTCTGGTCATTTACGTAGAAAGTATCATAAATAATGAAACTCCAAAATGCTCACATTTGGTTTAGGAGTGTGATAAAAAGCAAATTAGCTGCTTTTAAGTCAGTACAATAAGGTGGATTGTTTAAAGTGTCACATATTTTTTTAAACAACATTCAAAGATCTGTAAAAGTGAACTTAAAGGGGTAGAGAGAGCAAAAAGGTAGTGAAGCAGAACACTTAGGCATTTTTTTTTTAAATTGAGTGTGTATTCAATTGGTAACTGAACACCGTAAATACTGATAGCAAATGATTTAAAATCAACCTTTGGTTTAGCAAATGAAACGTATAAATCACTGTGAAAATAACTGCATTGGCTAAGAATTATTAGTCTTCTTTTTTTGCCTTAGAAAGGAAAAAGTCCAAAATTTTTTCATATTTTTTTCACTCACCAGGAGCTGAAAAATGATCAAAAAGAACAAATCACACACTTTTCTAGACTATTGCATTCAATATGTGGTGCTGAAACTGAACAAAAACTAGAGATTCTCACTTCCACATCTGAGAGTTAACGTGCTTTTCCATCATGGTGGTCAGGGCGCATCGCACTCTGTCCCACCGCCTATCAAAGGAGTAAAAGCCTCTCCCCATCAGTCGACTTCCAAAGGTACAGTACTGGGAATAGAGACGGGGTTTGGATGAGAAACAAAAACAGCCGTTCTCTGTTTAAAAAAACAAAAGAAAGTGTGCCAACAGGACTTACAGCTGCCGGTCGTGGGTGGTAACCTGAATAGAGAAAGTCCAGTTTGTCCGTGCCATCTTCCCGCTCCTCGTTCTCTCCCTCGTCACTTGAGGGTCTGGATAAAACGTCTGGGTTAGGCTGGGGATGGTGCAGGGACTCGTGGACTGCTGAAGGATCCCCAGAGGAACCTACAGCGTGACTGTTGTTCAGGCTGATTAACACAGATAGACAGAAACGTTCACAGAAACTTGCTAACCGTTTCAGAAAACCACACAAACAGGACACAGAAGTGTTAGAACAAACGCAACGCGGTGCTTACCGTGGAAGACCAGGACTGTGAAATTTGGGCTTTCCGAGTGACAAAGGCTTTGTGGTATCAGGGGCTGGTCCGTTGCCATGAGAAACCGGGTGGGTGTCATGGCTAGGGGCGAGCTGGGGAGAGGGGTGTGGGTCCCTGAGAGGGGCAGTTTGCTGGGAATGGGTTTGGTGCAGTTCTCGATCCCTGTCCCGCTCTCTCGTTCTGTTCTTGTGTTCTGCCAGCAAAATGTCGAAGCGCTTCCTTCGTCCAGGCACGGCCCTCCGATGGCCTAAGGAATGTGTCTGTGAGGGCGTTAAACAATTAGTAATGCAAACGGCTGCAACTTTTTTCTCGCCACACTTTTTCCTTCCACTCAACTTTTCATTAAAATGCCTTAGATGTAACACTCTGAACAGCCGGCTTCTTCAGCGACGTCCTTGTGGAGGACGCCGAAGACGACAAAGTGACAAACATTTCTGTTGAAAAATGTTTTTAAGCCAGTCTTTTGTCATAGCCGCAACAGAATTTTGGGTTTCCGTTAGCTGTGCGCCTACACTTATAAACCAAGAGAATGTATCACCCCGAGGTTCATAAATGTGTGACATTAGTTTCACTTTCAGAATTACTGCCATATAGTAACTTTTTGGGGAACACTCAAAGTAATTAAGGCTCCCATATTGGGTGCTGGTCAGCAGTTCTTAGATCCAAGATAAATGTCTTTGCCTCATAATCAGTGTCCGGTCATCACTGCAGACCACATGGTGTTAAGTTCTGTATTCAGTATTAAGAAACAGCTTTTGACATATTCCAGACATACAGACCCCTTTCTAAAACACATCAATGCACGTTTAAGGCCCCCATCTGCCACCTACATTAAAGGCCACCTCAGGATACAAGTGACATTTAAGCAGCTAAAAATAATGACATTTAATCAAGTCTTTAAAGATAGTACTCCAAGTAATGACTAAATGATTACCAAGTTAGTTGACAATTATTTCAATAATCCATTCATCACGATTAATCATTTCAGCCCTAGTTGTCATCATGATAAATTACAATTCTGATTACGGTAAAAAAAAAAAAACACAACCAGCAGAAAGAGGCTAAAGACATTAAACCCTCAGTTGCTTTGAAGGTGAAAACTTTACTCAGATTCACCGTAGACAGAAAAATGAGAATTTCTGCCAAAAATAAATAAATCAATTTTGAGATTAATCTCAGAACGTTTTTTTTTTAGAAAAATTGTGGAAATTCGAGTTTGAAGTCAAATTTCCAAGAGCAGATGTTGAAGATGCTCTGTTCAACATTTGCTCGTTTGCTGAGGTAAAAGCAGTGTGGTTACCTTGCATGTTAGTGATCTTGTGCAGGGTTTCCGACCTGTAGCATCCATAACGCCACAGTGAATATCAGGATTGAACTCACGCTCTGCAAGCACAAAAAGTCAGGGTGAAAAAAAAAAAAAAAAACACGTTAGCCTGTTCGTTATCAACATATACCGTGCGTCGGTCTTTGAAACGTTAATCAGATGAGATCTGTTTCTTGTTAGAGGTGGTAATTCTAAGATGAACAAATTAGGGAGCTGATGCAATATGTGAAAATTGAAAAATACTGCAAGAAAGAAACACGAATATCTACAAGAGTTAGATGACTAAAGAACAACAAAGGACAGCAATCATGATGGTATTAAATAAAAATAATCTGGATATAAAAAAATAAATAAAAAAAATGGTGTCTTTGTTTCCCTTCCGACTGACCTGAGACCTTCTTGTTAACGTGGCGTTTGCTACTGGTGCTGCTGTCTTGCTTCTTGTCTGCGGGGAGGCCCTTGCCGTTGGGAATGGGACCAGATACCAGCAATGGAGGCTTTGGTATGGGGGGACAGTTAAGGCCTGGTTTAAGGGCTGATGATGATGATGACGGCAATGAGGACGACGACGACGTGGGAGTCGTGATGGCGGCAGTGCTCACAGTGGTGTTAGAAGAGGCCGTGGAGGAGGAGGAGGAAATGGCGGCGGCGGAGGGAGCCTGCAGCGGCTTCGCTGACGACTCCACCCTCAGGTGCATCTTCTCCACCTTCACAGCTGGGCTGGAAGAGAAGGTTACAGAGATGAAATGTGAGAATCAAGAAAGCTAGTGGCGATTTTATGGATCGGAAGATTTTATTTTTTGAAATATCTGGATTTTCCTTCTTTTCCCCACCAGTGCACTCCTTGGGTTTCTGTATTTTAGAGTGATTTCTGGCAGCCATCTTGTTTGACAAGCATGTTTTACAGCTTCTGTTTATTTTGACTTTGAATTCATGTCAACTTCAGGATACAATTCATTATTATTTTTAATTACGAGAATAAAGTCGTAGGTTTAGGAATTTTATGAGAACTTGACCACAACAAATAAAAAATTTTAATGAGAAATATTCGCATCCAGATGTCGGTTTTACAGGCAAAGACATATTTCATCTTATACCACATCATCATGTAATTATAATCGGCAACGACCGAGCCTACTTCGAAGAAAGAATCACACAGACTGAGCTGGTCATGTCAGATCTAGAAGCTTTTTTCTCATTAAACCTAGTTTTTTTCTCTTAATTTTAAGATGCTATTCTGGTAAAATTCCATCATTATTCTGTTAATATTATGACTTTATTCTAATAATTAAACAAGATAATTAAACACTAGTACTCCGTTGCACAACTGTCAGAAGCAATGACTGAAATAAAAGCCACTCTTTGAAACAATTTTCTGTCATTTGCAACTTCTTTTTTAGAAAAGAAAGCAAGACAGAAACATTTATTAAAATCGGATCACGTGTGAAAAAAATCAGAGATTTTTTTTTTTAAGCCAAATCGCCAAATTGTGAGCGAGAGACGTGGAACCATGAAAGGGCCTGTGTGGACAAACCCGACCATCGATCAAAACCAACAAAAAGTGTGATACCTACATACAGGAGGTTAATGTTGAACAATAAAGAATTCACAATTCTCAGAAAAGTTGGAACCAAACGTCCAAACTTGGCTGCGCAACTAAAAGGATTAAAACGTACATTTTGTCAGGCGGGCCCGTCCTGCACGTGGAGTGTGGAGGTCTTCGCTGAATGGTTTGCAGCTTGTCTTTGGCTGATTTCGGAAATTTTGGATTGGAGGAGGATGATGACGAAGACGACGACGACACGCTGGAGAGGGCGGTGGCTGTTCGGCCGGGTATCCCTGCGCTTGGAACTCCGGCTACGGAGCCCGAGCTCAGTCCGCTGCCGGCACTTCTGTTTCTGCCCGACACTGGGAAGGGCGACGTGGAGACCGGCTTGCTGGTGGAACTGTGCCTTCTCTCTGCAATAGTGGCACAAAACAGACCGAAATCAACAAAACCAGTACGAGCAATGAAATTCAGAGGTGTGTAAAGGACCCAAAGATTGTACTCAAGAGTAGCAGTACTCCAATATATTTTTACTCAAGTAAATGGTAACTGTCCAAGAAATTACTCGAGTAAGAGTAAAAAAGTATTTGCTAAAAGGTCCACTCAAGTAGTGTGTAACTGATGAAATTATCAGTAATACTTGACAATTACATCATCAGACGGGCCAAAACGTAAAATTAAGTGGAGTTTTTGGTATTTAAAGGACGAAAGTGGCAATAATTCATTTAAGTAATAAATAATAACGTAATTAGGCAAAAGAAAATTTTTCCAAATCAGTTTCTCACAAAAAAAAAATAACTTATGAAACTAACAAAAACTGCAGGTGTGTCTGTGACCGGTGAATCTTTGGTTCAAATGGTTTGTTCTTCATTCAGTGTGTAGAGAATCCAGAAATTTTACTCAAGTAAGAGTAGCAATATTTCATAATATCTTTACTCAAGTAAAAGTACAAAAGACAGTGTAGTAAAAATACTCCTAAAAGTACATTATTTTCCAAAAAGTCACTCAAGTACATGTAAATGAGTAAATGTAACTAGTTACTACCCAGCTCCTTTGAAATTTTCTTAGACACAGACTAGATCACAATGAGGCACGAACAGACGAACAGAGACGTGGATATTCTTCTTTAAAGCATCGAACAGGTTTCCCCCCTAACAATAAGAAAAGGAGCATTTGTGATTCATGCCTCCACAGCCTGAAATAGAAGCAGCCAATAGGTCAAGAGCTTTATTTCCAGACTGAACATCACTCAACAGCTGCCGTGCAGACTGATAAAAGGCTGCACGGGAGGAGGAAAGGTTAGGGCAAGTCTTTGTTGTGGAAGGAAAAAAAGGGACAAAAATAGAAGAATGAAATATCACACATCAGATCCAAAATGAACTCTGATCAGTTGAGGAGTTTCCAGAATGAAAGACATGGTCGTGTGTCAGAGCTGGTCCAGAATCCCGGGAGGCGACCACAGAAACGCTGGGTCTCGTAACGGGACTCTCAGCTGCTAATTTTAGAAATGAAGCAAATCAGGGGTCTGAAGACAAATTCAGCATTTACTCTGACATAGTTCTCATTGATGTCCTCTGCTCCAAAACAAGAGAAACAAAAAGGTTTGTAACACTGAAGCTTAGTCTGACTTTTTATCAGACAGTTCTACTATAAGTTTATGGAAGCTGCAATAAGCACAAACTGCAAGGAAGGAAAAGCGCATGGAGAAAGAATACAAGAAGAGAAACAAAAACAAGAAGTGAGGGGTTGACATTTATTGTATGGTTTATCAAGAACAATTCATTATAAGAATTTAAATTTACTGTGATGATTAATTTCACTGGTGGTAATTAAAAAAAACAAAACTGACAGTATGATTGGAATGTTATTTTTGCTATTTTCTCCACACTGTTTGTTTCACAAGCGCATCAGTGAATTTGACAAAAAGATTAAATGCAGTTACTGTGTGCAGCTTAGTGACATTACACTTTGTTTTTAAGTAAGTGGAGAAGTGAAGGTCAGATAATTTAGAATGGTTTCCAAAAACAAAATTTGGGTTTATTAATACTGTGCCATGCAGTCATATATTACCAGTGTTGTGGTCAAGACCACCTAACCCGAGACCAAGACAAGACCAAGACCAGAGTGTATCGAGACCGAGTCAAGACCAAGACCAGAACCCCGCGCAACATGACACAATAAATGTGAAATATGATCAAAATTGCTTCTCAAACTGATCTGAAAGATCCACATTCCCATAAAAACACCTAGATATTAAATACTTAAAGCTGAAATAAATTTAACCAATATTAAC